>JAJKFJ010021679.1:0-163335 GCA_027382625.1 Tetmemena sp. SeJ-2015
TAAATAAATAAAATTTTAAAAAAAATTAATTTATAATAAAAGGAAATAAAAAATAAGCAAGGGAAATCGTTTTTAAAAGTAAGATAACACGTGAAAAAGAAAATAGTATTTATTTCTTTGAAAGGAAAAAAATTTCACTGTTAAATAATCGAGGTTGCTTAAGTTTACTTTTTTCATCTCTAAAATAGATAATTATTTCCACTTAAATGTAGAAAATACAGAATAAATTTTTCATAATAAAAAATTAAATTTAGATAATTATAATGCCAGGTGCAACTATATAGCATGAAAGATAAATAAATGAGGTAATCCATTTTATTTTTACTGAAGTTACTACGAAGATTTTGAGTCAGAGTAAAAATCTAGAAGGATTAGTGAATACATTTAGTTAAATTATGAAGAAAAGATGCACATTTCTAATTTATTTTGTAGTTTTTTTTTAATAAAAAATTAAATTTAGGAGGTGATGCCTTCTCAAATAACGTAGAAAGAGGAAAAGCCACGCACAGAAGAAAATGCTTATAGCTAGGATAATGATTACTGTAAGTACCTTTTCAAAAGGTTCAGAGATGTCAGTTCTACCCAAGGAGCTGTCAGGGTTCTAATCTATCCAATCTGGATCAGCATCTGAAGATAGGAAGACTCCGCATTGCAAAATTATTATCTGTAACCATATCGAGCTCAAGTCTAGTATATTCAAAGTCCTTGCAAGGAAAGGTCGAGCCTTCTTTGTTATGAAAAAGTTTCTAAAATTTTTAAATATACTTCTATAGCTTACATAAGATATATCATAGTGATTGAAAAAGATTGAACAATTATATCATTTATAAAATTAATTTAGGTATTTTCAATGGGTCCTGACTGAGTAGACGCTGCAATTATAATTAGCAAAAGCAAGGTTCTCATGTAGATAATTGCATCTGTAAAATATAGATTGCGCTTGTATCCTATAAAAAGTACCCCAAATCTTGCTTTTATAGAGTGAGTTTTAATCATCATTCTATTTTTCAACAGTAGGCAATGCACTATTGATAATTATTAATTGCTCTTTTAGTTTTTAAAAAATAAAATAGATATAGTACTTATAAATCTTACAAATATGATTGAATCATAACTTATCTAATTCTTTTATTCTTATTTATAAAGAGTGAACGTTTTTGTTTTAAAATTATAATGACAGATTTTGCTTTATATGCATAATTAGGTTTTTGGAATCAGATAATGTGTCATATTTCAATAATTATAAAGTAATTGCATACCAAAAATATAGTACAAAGTAAAAATATTAATATATGTTAAATTTACAAAATTTAATTGAGGGAAGTGCAATCAACCAAAGTAGAATAGAAGGTAAGATATTTGAGCTGATGATTTTTAAGTGATCACTGCCAAAATAAGTGAAATCTAAATCAACTTAGAGTCTTCTTTCTTTTGCAATGGACTTAAAGTGGAACCAAGGCATTATAAAAATTGCTAATTATGGCATTAGGATATTTACAATCGAAAGTATGGAGCATACAAGATAATTTATAGTCTGATTTCTTTTCAAAATTTTCATAGTTATCCATAGTAAGATAGGTATTCCCAAAAGTAAAACTGGAGTGATTGTAAATATTAATCACAAACATTAATAATTAATTTCTAAATATGAATTATAGCTTTTTTCTATATTTTAAAACTAATTAATTTTCTTGAGAAGAGAGATTATTTTATGAAAATAACATACATGTATTTTTTATTGAAGAATAACATACAGCTTCATAATTTAGAATATTTTTTTAATGATGATGTATATTTATTTTATAGAATTTATTAAGCTCTCTTTTAGAATGTTCTTTTTATTACTTCTCATAGTTGAATTTCTTTTTGAATTGTATATATGAAAGATAGTGATAATGTTTGGGTATCGTGAAAATATTTGAAATTGATGTTATTCCTTGCATTTTATATTCTAGCTACCTTTCGAGCAGAATGACTTCCTCTCACAGTGTTTTCCCCATTCCTAGTTTCTAGAATTGAGTTGCGCGGTGGATTATTTGTTTGATCTCTTCTGACTTTTGCTGGTCTAATATGTTGTTGTTTGTATTCTACAATAGCTCTTCCCGGAGCTCCTTAAGGTCTATATATCCCGCTGAGCCCAGTTTAATGCTGAGATGTTTAGTTTGGTTCTGAGGATCGCGTCTCCAGATTCAAGCTTAGTCCTAATTGCCCTTTTCCTCGGCAGGGCTCGATTCATTTTTCTTGGTAGCTTTCCACATCTTTTGATTGTAATGCCTGCGTCTCGGCTTTTCATATGCCACATGTGTGCCTTATGCAGTTGTGATGCCCCGAACGGCGGTTCCGGCATGGATAGGTTAAGTTTGGTGGGTGCGTCGGCCCGTAAATTAAATTTTAAGTTTTTTATTAAATACTGAAATATTTATTTTAGAGATACATTTCAATATATCACCGTATTTTAAGATATCAATCATCTTTCCTAGCTATTATTATCATCTTTGCTTGGGAATTATTTTTTAAATTGCGTTTTTTCTCACAACGAATATTGTATTCAATAATCAATCATTTTGGAGGTTGTGGATGTGACAAGGTTTGCGTGAATTATGTATATGATTTTCCGAATCAGCTCTAAGTGTCGTCGAATTGACTGCACTTTACTCAATTGACTCAATGGGCTCATTTATATTTTAAAATTATCTAGGTAAGATATATTCTTGTTAAAGTTTAAGGTCATATAATTGTGTTTAGTAGAATTTTTTTTAGTTATTCTGATGGACGTTCAGAGCTTGCAGGTACCTTGGCTCAACTTTCTCAATTGTCTCAATTGTCTCAATTGGCTTCATTGTAACATAAATTAAATGCAAAGACCAAAAGAACTTTTCAAAAGATTAATTAATTCACAAAACTCAAAAAAAACTTTCTCAAATGTCTCAATTGACTCAACTGACTCATTTGACCACAGCTTTATTTCAAAGATGGACAATGACTATTTCAACTGATGGCAGCATCTGTCATCTAGCGGATGCTATAAAAGATAACTTTAAGTTAAATTTAAGGTATGATGATATAATCTATTAGCTATCTTCAGCTTTTTGAATGTACAATCTATTCATCACTCATAATGATTTATCTCAGCCAAGTTGGCTGCAATTCATTCAAGCATTAAAAAAAGCAATCTTGCATTAAAATTCTCAGCTTTAAATCTTGCAGACTCAATTAAGACTTGTTGAGAGAGTTAGCAAAGCAAGCAGGCATGGATGCCCCTGTTTACTTCAGCTACAAGCAGATATCTCAGCTCACGGGGATTAGGATGGCTGAAGTCAAAAAGATCTGCACCTGCTCTGTTATTTCTGCTCCTGCGGTAAGACATTCTGCAAAATGATAATCTCTTCCTCAAGAGGTCGAGGAGTTCATCATTTCGAGTGATACTCTCAAAACTTGGAGTGGGCTTACATTAATAGAGAGGTGTGTTATGGTTCATCGACGTTTTCCAGAACTCAAGCTCTCTCCGTCTCGCTTGAGATCTATTTACATTCGACACGGGATCAAGAGAAAAGCGATAGTAATTTAAAAGTTTCAGACGCCATTTCAGAGAGGAAGACTAGTCCAACTTGAGTAGGAGATGCTTTCAGCTATTCAATCATCTATACAGAAAGGTCGTCACCTCTTGTTTGTGGATGAAGTAATGTTTACAATATCAACGAGACTTCGATAAGAGTACAGCAATAGGAATCAGAATATCTGTGTGCAGGACAAGCATCAATCTCAATAGAGCTTTGCAGTAGTTTGTGGTATCTCGCCATCAAAGGGCTTGGAGATTTTTTACATCTACTAAAACAGTCAATAGACACCAGATAAGTTCCTAGATCTTTATATCTAGGTGCAAGCGGAAATCTTTATTTGGGATAGAGAAAGTGGACTAGTGTACTAGCTAACCTCAGAGTTTCATCAGTAGCAAGCGAGTATGGAAGGCTTGTGTTAACGAATCTTAAGATTGATATGATTTTACTCCGGTCCTTATTCACCTACAATTTATAACCCAATCGAAAACTACTTTTTCTCACTACTTAAGAACTAGTACAAACGCTTGAAGTTTAGATCTTCTCTCCGAAATGAGAGAATCAATCCTTAGCAACTAATCAAGGATTCGTTTGCAAACATCAAAGACGAGACAGTGAGAAATTTATGTGTGAATAAAATTAGGAAGAGATTGGCTTAAGTTATTAATGAATGTTAATTCATATGTTAAATCTCAACTCTTTGAAAGATTTTATGGAGATTCCTAATAGATTTGATTGTTCATCTCTGCTCTCGCTATTGCCATTTCTCTATCATAACTGGTCAGTCCTTGTGTTGTGCTAGCTGGTGGTGCTCCATGCGAGTCCTCTGAACCTTCCTAAATTAGTGTTAACTTGGAGGGGTTAGGCTGTGTGTCTCCTTGCCTTAAAATATCTTGGCTTGATTGCTGTCAACAATTGGTAGAGTCCTGTTCCGATTTTCTCTAAAATAATATGTGGTAAATATAGAGTAGTGTAGTCTTACTGGAGATGAGAGGATGTCTTGTAACTATTTGATGGCCTCTCATCCGAGATGAGCAAGTAGTCTCCCTTCACAGAGCCGTCTGAAGCAACATTCCTTTTTTCTTGAGTAGTCTAAACTACATGAGCTAGGTACTCTGGCTGGAGAGTGTTGACCATGTTGAAGAAGTACTGGCGGTCGATCGGCTTGTGCTTCTCATCCATATCTGGAAAGAACTAGAGAAGCTCTCCATCATCCTTAATACCTTTGAAGATTGATCTGACAGAGAGTTCATCATACTTCGGCACCTTAGTCATTTTGACGTCGCTCATCTTCAGCAATCTCTTTTCTCCCTTGAGGATCTGCCTGAGGTAGTCTCGATTCACTCCCTCGATTGGAGGCATGTAGTAGCCCACTAAAAATGATTAACTCAAATTAATCTCTTACATATTTCTGTGAAGTATTGGTAGAGTTCAATCGGCTTAGAAGTCTGAACCTGCCAACCTAAGGTCTTGAGCCTCTCCCCCACGCAACCATAAGTCTCGTCAGGTGCTATCCCTTTCTGATTTGCTCGGACTGGTGTCCTATGTTCTTTTGCTGGAAGTTCATCTTTGATTGCTGGGAAATGTCGGTTCCTGAGAGAGAGAAGAATTATTATTAATTAAGAAATTATATAGTTAATGCATATGAGTGAGTGGGAATCACATCCCTGCTATTAATACTCAAACTAAGTAAATCAAAACTTAAAATGCTCTCACAAAAAATCACATGTGATTTTTCTGATCTGCCTTCAAATCGCTCTCCTTCATGCTGTTTTTGTGATTTTTCTGATCTGAAATGTGATTCTTCTGATGTGATTTCTGATCATTTTGTGAGTGAATCACACTGCTGTTTTTGGATAGTGATGTGCTGTGAGAGTTGAGTGATGCTGATTAAGTAAAAATAAAGTCTAATTAAATATTAATGTATTTTTTACATGTCTTCCTCATATATAATTTGAGATCCCGATCTTCATCGCGCGGGCGGAAAGCCCGATCATCGACGAGAAGCCGGAGCTGCATTTCATGCGCTACGTCTTTCTCGTGCCCACGGCGACGGCGGCCGTCTTCATCTTCGGCGCAGTCGAGGTGGGCGGCCTCTCGCTCTTCCCGATCTATGGCACGTTCCAGAAAGAGATCGGACTCAATACTGAGGCGCAAGAGTAGATCAAGCGCATTACCAAAAACTTCAAGCTCACATACAAGGAAGTCATGAAGCACTAGGCTCTCTTGAGAGTTCCACTATGTCAGTACGAGCCAGAGGAAATCTAAGACTATATAAGAGTTACTAGGTAAAAACTCGGCCGTCGATCCAATCAAGTAAAGGTAAACAAGTAAGAGAGAGATGAGTTGCTCGACTTCTTGGATGAACTTTACCAGGAAGAGCAAAAATAAAAAGAAAGTATATCTATAGAAAAGAATGACAAAAACACAGATAGTAATGAATATGATGCAGTGTACTCCAAAGCTAAAGTTTCTTGGTTCATCTTGGAGAACTTCAGTACGCTAGATAAAGAGATAAAAATTCTCATTTAAAGGAAGATAATCCAATCTTACGATCAAGATCCATCAATGTTTGCAACATGCTAGGAATAACAACTTAAAATTTAATAAGAGGAGTTCAACTAATTATTTAAGAGTCGAGATGTAGAGAAGATCCAATCCTTGATCAAGACTTTCTCCACTGATCAAGTATTAAGAATACACTTCAATGCTTGCGATGCCTTTCCCAATCTAGAGCTTGAAGGTAGAACTCTTCACGAAACTCTCTATCCTCACCTTAACAAACTGAGCTCTCGCCTCACAGTACTACCCGAGAATGAAGGATCTTTGAAGGCGATGGTACTCTCCATCTTTAGATACCTAAAGGACAAGAAAGTTCCACTCTCCTACTAATTGATAGGAGTCCTTGTCCAGCATCATCCTTCAATCATAAAAAATTTTAGGTTCGATGAAACCAATCTATCTTCTTTCACTCAGCACTTGCTAAGTATAGGACTATCCAAGAAGCAAGCATCAATCATAACAGTGAATCCAACAAATTTTCTCTGGCCCCAGGAGCTGGATCAATTCTTACTTATTAAGGACAAAGAAATCAGAGAGAAGGTCATTACTCTATTTACTAAATGCAAGATAATTCAAGATCCAAATCAGATGATCCAAGACTACGTGAACTTGTTCTACCAAAAGGATAGCCTCTTCAATTTACTATTAGACAAGCAATAGATAAACCTCCCACTTGAAAGACTCCTTGTTGTTCTTTAGCAAATGGTACCGATGGAGATGGAGGACATGCAATCAATCCTCTAAATGGATGACTCGATGTGGCTTTGAGAAATCACTAAGTAACAATCGAATAATTAATCAAGCCAAATTAAGAATCGCGAAAGTGCAGACTAAATTGAAAATGCTATGCACCAAATGATACTGCAATACAAGTGCGAAGAGAAAGTATCTGTTAAGTAGATGGAGGAAATTTCTAAAAAACTAGAAGAAGCATGCATGGAGTACAAGCACAATAAGTATCAAGCGATGGTCGCCGCTTGTCTACTCTCTTGCGAGAAAAGTCTCATCTAGTGTAACATGCCAACTGCCTCTGGGAAGACATGGATAATTGGCTTGATCTCGGAGTTTTGGAGATCAAAGGAGAAACAAGTCCTAATCCTAGTTCCAAATGATATTTTGAAGCAGCAAGCTCGCCGCCGCTCTTTTTGCTCTTCGGGATGAGCAGTTGCAATAACAATTCCTTGAGGGCAGTTCTTTGAGTTGCGAGAGCCGGTTGAGCTCGAAATTATGAATAATAGATGAGTTCGACCCCAAATAATAAAGCTAACCGCTTTCACGATAGTCTAACAAAGAGGAAGATTGGGGTGACGATCTGGGCGAGGGTTTTGTCATTCAAGCCACTTATACTCACAGCCTTATTATGTTTGTCTGCCTTTACTTGTGCGATCGTGCGCATGGCTTTCAACACAATTCCCTCAAGCGTATGATGGGTCCTTGTTGGTGGCAGCTGGGCCAGAAGTGAATTGTGACCTTCTAGAGTGAGATTGAATTACTATTTAGTGCGTTTAGACAAGACTAGGTCGGCGGAGGGTGACTGTGTTGCGCTTCTCAAATGCAAAAGAGGAGGTTAGAGCTGGTTAAACAATCAGGCTTCAGAGGATAGCTTGGGAAACTTGATACTCGTCCAGTGAGTATTTCGCTTGATTGAGATGAAACTGATAGATGATTTAAGATATAGAATGGCGGTCTGTCGGGAAGCCAGGTATAATTGTATATCATCTCATAGGAGGTAGTGATAACTATGGCCATTCTAGATGAGATCTGAGCTGTGGGAGGCGATGGTGATCTTGATGCCGGGATGCATCGACCAGACGGTGGCGGTCAGCCGCTGACACAAAGTTCCGGCAGGACGCCAAGGTCTTCATAGCATGCAATGTGGAGAGCGAGAGTCAGTACTTGCAGATGAGAGGGAGAAGCAGCCGCCAAGAGGGTTGCATCTAATCTGTTTTAAACTGCGATCTCTAAGTTGACTAAGCCTGTAAATCATTCAAGGAAGTGCAGAAGCTAGCTAATCGAGCAGATGCTAGAGCTGTGGAGCAGATCAAGCAGATTGTATACAGGAAGAGAAATATCGAAATCATGTAATTAAAGCCTATATCCCAGGCTATTCTAATGAGGGGACAGGATCAGATCTGTGTAATAGACTTCGAAGGATCGATTGGTGGGAGAAGGACTACAACAACTAAAAGGTAGCTGTTGAAAGCTTCTTGATAATTTTCGGCTTGCTCAAACTCGACTGCCTTGTTGATATTAACTTTCGCTCTCTCGTAATTATGAGAATGATTTAAAACTTAACTTTATAAGGGTTCTCTCGCGATGATAGCTTACATCTGCCATTGTCCTACTTCTGTTTTCTTTAATTATAAATCTATCTTGATCTCATCATACTTCAATAATTGAACAGAATTCGTCCTCATGCACATCCAAACCAATAAATTGTTTGTAATACCCTTATTAAGATAAACTGGATCCATTTTGAAAGAGATAAGTCTAGAAATATTAAGATAAACTAATTTATCACTTGTTAATAAAGATAAATACAAATTGAGATGAAGAGCTATTATATCCTATGTGAATAATATCTTTTATAAAATTAAGCCTTTGGCCATAAATTAGGAATACTAAATGAAATTGCCAAAAGCGTAAAGGTGCTTAATAAAACTTTGATGTAAGCGTTTTTCAGATCATGATGCTAATTATGTTCATCAAAATTATTTCTTACGATGAAAAACACTATAAAGAAGAAACCAACTAGTGAAATATTTCATTTTTTTAAAAAATAAAAATTAATTTTGAAAAGAGAATTCTAAATCTTACGAGGACTTTATCTTCACATTAAAGGCATAAGCCTTAATAATTCTTAAAATATCCATGTAGGCAATTAGAGCACAAAGTTCCATAATAGCCTTATTTGCACTCTCCAGTGGTAAAAGATTTAGGGCTGTTCACACCTTGACACGATTCGGGATTCGGGCATTTTTAGAAGTATGTAGACATATTATTATTCAAATAAATATTATCGTTTATTTATAGCAAAGCTTTGTTAAAAAAAATTAAATCTTTATCATTAATTATTTTTAACAAAAATGATATCTTATTTAAGCCATCATATATTATACGTTCAGCCCCGATTTTTCACTACTGGCTAGAAGCCAGCTTGTCCATTAAGTAGCCACTATTTTAGTCTTTTTATTGAACTTTAGAGAAGTAGCTTCAAATCCATCCATTATTGGCATGTTGCAATCCATGAATTACCCTAAAATTGTGGGATTTAATAAAGTAAAATTACCCTTTTTTTAACATTTTTCTAGCAATACTCGGCCGACAAGGAGCGCTTACAGTACCAAGTTTTAACACAGATGGCAAGTGCTTCGTCCTCGTTCGTCCAGGCCTTACAGAAGGATACTGAAAAGATTTTGAAAATCGGGGCTGAACGTATAATAATATTTGAATTAATTTGGTATTCTATTATACTGAATCTCCAGTAGCCTGGCTTGGGACCAATTTGATCGCCACCTAAGCACACAGCTCCTTCTGGACATAGACTGCATGTTCCCACTGTTGTTTACTGCAAGAAGCTATAAGTTCCAGGAGCGCATAATTCGCATTTACCAGAAAGATAATAATTATTTAATTACATTTTTAAAGATAATTTAGAAAATGATAAATTATTTTAATTAATTTGCAAATATATCTTAAGGAATAGAACTATGTCTCATTTAAAATATTAATTAATCTAATTATAAATCGAAATTAAATGGACAAGAAGTCAAATTGTCATAAAAAAGTTAGTTTTTATAGAACTTATAATATATCTTATTCATTTTTTATTTTCATATGATTTATTTGTGTCTATCTTAATATTTTATATGCACATATATATATTGAGAATCGATAAATATTTCAGAAATATATAATATTTTTAAAGCTGAGTGATTTTAGAACATATCATAAAACCTCAAAATTATAGTAGGTATCAATTATAAAGAACTACAAACATGCTTATATTCTTAATGGTTTTACAAAAATTTATGAAATTTAAAAATGAAATTTTCCGAATTTAATAAAGAGTAAACTATTCTCCTACCTTGCATGGATTAAGTTCTATCAATAAATTAAGATCTAAGTTGTCGGATTGTATCTCTGACATCACATGGATGCTAGAAATTAATTTAATATTCTTTATATAAACACTAAAGATAAAATTTTGAATTTTTTTTGAATTGGATCTTGATGTTTATTAAATATATTTAATTTATGTTTTTAGAAGCCTTTTCAACATCAATGGTGTCAAGTGTAAGGTAAATAGTATGATTTTGATCTGGCTTGGAGTAAAAAATGACATCTTGAATTGTAATTATTCCTTCTACTGAAACAAATTGACTGTTGCCCTCCACTATAGGTGGGAATTATTCTCCCTGCGAATCATGATTAATTTAAGAATGTTAATTTAAAATCTTACTTTAAATATTATTAACAGAGAGTGTTGCTCTGCTAAAGTTGTCCGAAGCTACAATTACATTAAATTTTTGATAAATTTAAATAACCCAATTTAATCATAGATATCAAGAATAGCTATTTTAATATCTGGAAGAGTAGCCCCGCTTCTGAAATTTCTCAAATAAAGTAGGTTATCTTTCAACTCTAGAAGATTAGTATCATGATTAGTTACTGATAGCTCCATCTTTTGTTATTGAACATTAAATATATAATAGATAACAAATTTAGGTTTATCTGAAATTATAGGGATTTTAATTGAAGTATAAAAAATAGATGAAATAAAAAAATAAAGAGGTTTTTTTATTTATAAAATTTCAATAACATTATCACTACTCTTTTCATAATTTTAGCTTTTTTCAATTATCTTTTTATCACTCTTAAAAATAATATATTTTGAGATAGAAATCTTAATCTAATGAGGAGATTTCTAGAATTTATTGGCCCATATTTTCAGAATGCCAAATCAAATATTATTATTTATTTTTTTGATTATATTTGGCTAAGATTAATTAAATAAGTTATATTTCCTAACCATTTTATATTTAACTGAGAAAAATATGAGTTAAATTTTATATTTTTTGGTATTACAATAATAGGTAGCTATGTCATTTCCATATAAGCCTGCAGAATTATTGGAAAATATCGAATCAAAATTTCCTTAAAGTTTTATTTCATGAAGATAATTCAAAGAAACTCCTCCATCTTCTTGATAAAGAGGTTCGACGCTATCCCAAAAAATGGCTCCTCCTTCCTTTGAAGCTTTGCAATTTATGAATCTATTATGTTCGTCCAATCATAACTTGAAAAATATAATATTTTTCAAAATTAAACCTCATTAAACTCATTTTTTGCCGAAGAGATCCATTTTTTTACAAAATATTTTTTTTTTTAAATATAAAAGCCTTATTTGCATAGGATATTATTAATCAGATTTTTCCTTATTTATTGATGTTAATTTAAAAAAAGAATTAAATATCTTATATATAGAGAAGAATATTTAATAAAATTTTGATTCAATTTTATGTAAATTTATTTTTATATTATTTTTTAAACTATCAAGCGAATAAATTCTCTAAAATTAATTTTGAAGATTATTTTTTACAACATATTTTTAAGTATTCATATAAACAAAAATGTAAATAAAATAAATCTAAAGAACATGCAGAGTATATTACAATAAAAAGTATTTATTTTATCAATAGATAAATATTTAAATCTTATGAATCATGAAAATAACCTTTTGAAAATTCAGTACTCCCAAAAAATCAAAAAAAACCTTTTAAGAACATAGTTTGAGGGGAAAAAAAATATAAAAGCTTGAAGACTCGTTTTAATATTCTAAAAATTTCGAAAAATTATATATTTATTTAATTTAGACTGCAAAAATTCATAAATTAAATTGGCCAATACGATATTAGTGAGATTTGATTAAGAGTTGCCAGTTAAGTATAATGCACCACCTTTTCCAGAAAAGGAATCTTGCTAGTTTAAAGTTATAGCCTAACAATCTTAAAATTCATTACCATTAAAAAAGAAGTTTCTTGTATTATTCTTGATTAAGAAGAGTTTATAAATTGATATCCTATATATTTTATTTGACATATATAGTGTTCAATTATATTTAATAAAATCAATAAATAGAAATTATATAGATTATGCCCCACTGTTATTTAATGGTTAAGGGAATTAACAACCCCTAACGGGCATATAATACTTAATCGATTTAAAGTAATTCACAGGCGTAACTCCTTGATCAGTTGTGCCACGTCACCATGAAAGCCCAACGTCAGTTAATTAGTGATGACGCACTACCTCCCTTTATAGAGATGGAGGAGGATCTCTACGTGGTCTTGCCAATCTAGCTCCATTGATGTCGACCTGAAATCCACCGGCTTTCCCAGAGGTCACCGCAAAAACCCAACATCCAATGCTGATCAGGCGCGGAACAGGGAGGAAAAAATAGCAACCGGCCCCACTGTTATAATTTTTAAAATATGGGAAAATAACCATAAAATGTTGAGCTAAAGAATCAACATAATTTTAAAATATAATTAGAATCAACAATATCTAAATAAACTGAACCTCCTTCGTAAGATTAGCAATTTAAAAACTTAGAATTATTGCTCAATTTATTTTCACGGATTAAATTTTGCTATTTAAAGCCAAAAGGTAGCAAAATATAAAGTTTAAAAAGAATTTGAAAGTTCTAGTGAAGCATTTTCTTTCATTTTTAATTAGTAAGGGAATTTGAACAAAGTAAAGCATATTTTAAATAATTTATAATATTCTAACAATCAGGGTGGTAGTCAAAAAGGAAATAAACGGTTGAAGTATTTGATTTAGCTTGTTGATGGCGTGTCTGTAGTCTATTTCAGTTTGAAAGAAACACTCTAATCTATTAAATTTAATTGAAACAGAAATTAAATTAAATGTGCTTTATTAAACCTACGCATTACGCAATTAATAAATTAAAAGCTAATTGGAATGACTAGTTCAATTGGTTCATTTTCATTAGCATGGTACACTGGTGATGGTACATTAAAAGGGCGACTTTATGTACACTCGAATTGTACTAATGCACTAATGCACTAATCACAAACTCAGATAAGGTGGAGTAATTAGAATGCGGATTGAAAAATTAATAGCTGCACTGGGGAATAGGGTTTAGGGTGGTGTGAATATTTAAATCTAAAATTTTATACTTAAGAAATGGCGCCTGGCTCAGTTAGATATTATTTACGACCATGATGAACCAGCTACCGGCAGCCAAGAACTACAATACCAAAGCATTCTTTGTTTTCGACCTCGATACTAAGGACCAACAGCTAAACCATGCCTCCCTCTGCGCCAAGATACAAACAGGCATACTCCAGGTAGACTAAGTGGCCTTCTTCCAATTGCTCAATAAGCCTGAACTCTATTTGGCTCTAACTATCTTGCCTTGCTTCGGTGGGCTCTCCAAAGAGTACTTCACGTCCACCCGCTATCTCGGCCAGCGGTTCCTTGAAAGCTTGGGGCTCAAATACGTGAGAGTTTCCGATAGGAAAATACGAGTGCTTTTCAAATAAGCTGGCGATATCTCAATGGTTTTTGGGCTCAAGGAAACGGTGGTCATGAGGTTGACTGAAGGTAATCGCAGTCGACAGTCATCCAAAAAGAGCGATGATCCTGACAAGCAGCAAAAAGACGAGGTGTTCATTCAGGACACGATTAAAAAGATGCAAGCAGGAGAGGTGAAATCGTACAAGGACCTGTATCTCTAGAACATAAAAGATCACTCCTCCTTGTAAAAGCTGGCCAAGAACAAACAGCAAATAGAGATCCACTTCGATATGCACGAAAAGGTGGGAGCCCTACCTAAGTAAAGGAGAGATGTGATAGAGCAGCTTCAGCTCTTCATCGAGACTCAATATTCCAAGGACAGGACACTTCAGAGCAAAGCCCCAGTAACCGATAGCTTTCTAGCAGATTACAACCTTCTCAAGGCCGTGGATGGACTTTACGAGGTGATCTTCAGCAAGCTAGACCCGAAGGTTTGCACCTTTTGGATGTATGGGTAATCAAACACGGGCAAGAGCACTCTGATTCGTCACATTCAGGAAATATTCCTGACTGAGCCACTTACGGATGGGGCAGGGAACTTCATAGTGGACAGAAAATCTATTGGAGACGACCCCCAACTCGTGATAATGAATGAGATCAATATGCCGAATTTCCTGAGCAGGAAGAATTGGCGAGAATGAAGCTGTTGATGGAGGGGAAGGGGTTCCCGTCAACATCAAATGGGGAGCGAATGAGATGAGATATCAAGGCTGCAAAGTTATCGCTTCATCTAACTCAAACCCACTCAAAGAACTAAAGAATGAGGAGGTCGAAGCATTTGAGAATAGAACAGTCTTAGTCCGCATGACAAGGATGGAAGGAAGCCGTCGAAGGAGTTCCCTTTGAAAGCACTTGACCTAGCGAAGTGTTTTGAGATCAGGCTTCTTCGGGAGGGCGGACAAGCTCACGCAGTAGGGGCAGAGACTGAGGCTGGCACAGAGACCTATATTGAAAATGAAGGAGAGCAGAAGAGCAGGGATCACATTGAAGGACTATGATTTTCCAACTATTATTTGCTTAAATATTATATTCACACACACCCTAAACCCTATTCCCCAGTGCAGCTATTAATTATTCAATCCGCATCTAATTACTACACCTTATCTGAGTAGTGCATTAGTGCATTAGTGCATTAGTACAATTCGAGTGTGACATAAAGTACGCCTTTAATGTACCGATGCACCAGTGTACCAGTGAACTAATGAACCAATGAACCAATGAACTAGTCACTTCCAATTAGCTTTTAATTTAATTAATGCGTAATGCGTAGGTTTAATAAAGCACATTTAATTTAATTTCTGTTCTCAATTAAATTTGAACTAGATTAGAGTGTTTCTTTCAAACTGAAATAGACTACAGACACGCCATCAACAAGCTAAATCAAATACTTCAACCGTTTATTTCCTTTTTGACTACCACCCTGATTGTTAGAATATAATAAATTTATTTCATAATTCTTTTCTAATCTCACCCCTTAGATGTGAATGTGCTAATTATATATTTTTATCAGCGAAATTACTTAATAAAATAAGAATAGCGATGTAATTTTGCCTATAGTTTAAAGTATTTTATAGGTTAATTTCAGTCTCCAATGCAAAGATAGCTCCTCCTTGTGAGGCAGACAAATTCTCAAATCTACAATTATCTACTTGAGTAGAATTACAGTTTTACAGCATTCAATTAAAAATATTTATTTAAAAAATTAAGTTTTATATTAAAATTAGACTTATTTAGAAAGACTTTCAAAGCTACTTAACCAAATTAAAGATATAGATTTTCAAAATCATATTCAAAACTGATAAATCTACTAAATTTTTAGATTAGGGAGTCTTTTTTTTTGCTTAAGTATTTTCTTTAGAGCTAAATAAGTAAGTTGTAAGTTACAAATTATTTTAAACAAAAATTTTATAAGACTCACTATATCTTTTCTTTATATATTAGTTCCTTTTAAATGGAAATTTAATTATACTTTGAAATATATTAGAATTTTAAGTGATAAATTTGTAAATATGGTGACTTGGTAGCATTTAAACAATACTATTCCATAGGTAGGATACATTAAATTTGAAATAGTTTATTTTTTAATTTTATAAGAACATGAAATGGCTCAGTTTCATTGGAAAAAAATAAAAATAAGATAAAGTGGAGACAGAAAAATTTAATATTTAAACATTTAATTAATGCTTGAGGTTTTCAATTAAGCCTAATCTCTACTTTATAGATATTAGAACTTTATATACTCAATAATTCAATTCAATAAAACAGTTAATAAATTAGGTTACTAAAAAATTGACAGAAAAATTTAAATCCAAAACTGTTCTAATACAAGCTTTATTGAAATTAAAATTATAAAAGCATTGAATTTATTTCATAATAAAGTTTGATAAAATAGCATAATAGCAGCTCCTTAAGAATTCTAATCAAGTGCATAAATATTTTGAAATGTAGAATTTTGGATAACTAAGTTGATTTCTTAAGCGTAAATTGACTATTTACCAGTTGGGTTATCTACAGTAATTGAATCTAAGATCGCAATATTTCTAGATTTATGGATTGATATAAAATTAAATTAAAAAATAAATATGTCATCTCCAAACTACTTAGCTTAATTTAAAGTAAAATTACTCTAGAAAATTGAAACATTTCGATACTGTTAAGCATATATTGCTCCTCCTTCAATCTCTGCATAGTTATTATTAGCTGAATTTTAATATTTTTAAGGATTTATTAAATTATAAGTTTCTTCATATTATTTATTGTAAAAAAAAATTAAAAAGGAGCAATTAATAAATCATACTGAGTATAAAGTATTATTTTTTAATTGGAAAAAACAATAAAAGTAGTTCCTCATAAAATAAAACTATTTATCTTTGCAGTAAAATATATCGCATTTTTAAGTCATTTCAAATTTTTCTAAATTTAAAACTCTTTAATCTTATTCAGAAAGTAGAATTTATTTAATTAATCACATTAAATATAAAATCTTATTAAATTTAGATTATAAATAAAATTTGCTCTATAATAAATTGGGATTCTTCAATTGCAAGGATACTTTCTCCAGTTATAAAAATAGCTCCCCCTTTTACTGCTCGGTTAGAGCTAAATGTAGTTCTAGTTATGGAGATTTCATCTAAATATTAGAATAAATTATTGCAAAAACATTTATTAAAATTTGGCAATTTTTAGTTATAAATTGCTTTTATAAAACTTCCTTAGCTTTTCAAGCCTATATCATCTGTCATCTCGAAAATCGTGTCAGAAATATTCATAAATTCAAATATTTTCTAGCAACCTAAATATTCTTTTTTATTTGATTAGTGTAAATATTAACTGAATTCATTTCATGCTGTCAAATTTTAAAAAAATTATTTATCAAAATTAAAATTTTTTTCTCTAAAATTAAATTTTTTTTTTTAATTTTTTTAAAAACAAAAAATTTCTATTTTTAGAAATTATTTATTTTTTAAGAATAGATTCCATTTGATTCAGATTCAACGATTTATAAATTATATAAATGACAAATATTGTTAGTAAACTGACTAGACCTTATCTTCAGCATGACTATTTTTGCAGTAATCAAATATTTGACTGCCTTATTACCCACAAAGACGCATGAATTATAACTAATTTAATTTTTGAAGTTAATAAAAATGGAGACAGAGACAGTTATTTAAATAAATAAATATGTTTATTTTATTTGAAACACTTAAATTATTAAATGAGTTAAATCAGTTTTTAATATTTTCTATAGATGTCAATAATTTATTTAAAAATTAGGTTAAAGCATAGAAAAAGTTTCGTCTTTTGAAAGAAAAATGTTACTTATTAGATTAATTTTTGGAATAAAGCAGATAAATCAAGGTTTAAATAAAAATTTAATTTTTAAAAGGTTTTTAGATTATCAAATATCCTTTAATTGTGATATGAAGAAATTGGCTAAAAATTTCTCAAAATATTTTTGATATTGTTATTTTTGAATGAAAATAATTAGGGGGAAGAGCACTTCCGCCCCTATTTATGGTAAAAATCGCTTTAAAAAAGTCTATTTAGGCCAAAAATCGACAAAAATTGCCAAATAAATAAGATTTTTAGGCCTTTGAAATTTTCTTGAGGGCCAAATTTCATGATTTAAATTTTTCCATAAGTCATATTTGTTAACAAAATAATAGTTTTAAATAGGCCAAATTTACTCTACAAGTAAAATCTTCCCCTTCAAATTTATTCATATTTCAAATTTTAAGCCTATTCTCAAACTTTGGATAAATCTTTCCTCGAATATATTTACATAAGAAAAATCTGACTAGTTATGTTCAAAATCTATATAATTTTATTTATTGCAGTATTTTGTGGCGTACGATATCTTTAAGTCAAGGGAAGTTTATTATAGAAAATATAGCTATTTTTATTACTATTTTAAGATAATCATTAAAGTTCTTTGATATTAAATGCATTACTTCTTCCACCTATTTTGGATAATAATTTATATTATACTCATTCATTTGAAGAAGCTAAAAGAGAAGAGCGCAAATGAGGCTTGGTGATTAAAAGGAAATTTAACCCTAAAAACATGAAAGAAATCATGAAAATAGACTAAATAAACTAAATAAATCATTTTTTAAATTGAAATAATGAAATTTGACCTTTCAGGAAATTTCAAAGGCAATAAAACTTATAATTATTTTTGCATTTTTTGCCAATTTTAGCCTAAATGTACGATTTTTTTAAAAACGATTTTGACTATAAAAAGGGGGAGGTGCTCTTCCATCTCTCCCCCAAATAATTAAATATAAATTATCTCTAGCTTTTAAAAATAATTAAAGATTTATTTATTCAAAGACTTATTTAATCTGATCAGAATAGTTAAAAGTTGAGAATTTAATAACAAAATGAAAATTAATTTAGACATTAGATTAAAATCGAATAAAATCGTAACTATTAAAGTGTCTCCAATTTAAATAATTATAACACTATTCGATTCTGCTTGAAATTCTAAGAACTTTATATCCTAGCAACCTTTGTGGGGAAGCGTTCAGTACAGAGTTACAAGCGCAACAAGTTTTGATGATTACAAAACCAAGATGATGATGAATGCACGCTTCATATCTCACTGCTAAAGTGTGCTATGAAGATGATTAAAGAATAAATTCATATTAATTTTTATTGTCTTTCAAACAAGCAGCAGATAAGGGATTGTTTAAGCCATTTAAACGGCCACCTCTCCATTTATTATTTTAACCAATAACTGATTTTAGTTTAATTTCAACTAGATTTATTATTTCAACTAGATTTATTTTATTATAAAATATTTTAATGAATAAAATCCTAATGATGTATCTAAATATGCGTCTTAATTTGTAGCATCCGCAAGATAAGTTCCTAAGGAACTTAAAGAGTCAATTTAAACCCCTTTAAAATATAGTTGCATAATAAATTAAAATTAACTCTAAAATATAAATAATTATGCCTAATTTAACAGAGTAAAATCCGACTGGATATATATTTGAACTATTAAAGTAAAAGCCTTATTCCTTTATCTCCTTACTTTAATAAAATAGAAGTTCTCTTTATTCTATTATCTTACAATTTGGAACTATCAAGATATTTTATGGAACATTTATATTATAAATTAAACTATATAAGCATTTTAGCAAAATTTTAAGAATATTTTGCTATTATTATTTTTGCTTTCCATAAAGGGCTTTTAATGATTGCAGATTCATTGGCTTAGTTTTCAATAAAGGAGCAATATTCAAAAGCGAATAAAGATGTCAAAGAGCCTTGTGCAACTCCCCCATTCTCAATTGCTTTGTTTCCAACAAACTAAAAACAAAAATAATAAAATAAGATTATTATAACTAGCATTCTAAACATTAAAATAAGCTCGTATCGATTGTACTGCTAAAAAATAACTTAAATTTAATAAAAATAATTTCTTTTAAATAATAATCTATAAATTATAAGCTAAAAAAATCTAAAGATTTAAAAAAGAGAGCCAGAGAAAAAAAATAATATAAAAAGATAAAACTACTAAATTCATCAATATAGACGATGCCTCCATTCAAAGCAGAATTGTTATTTCATAATAAAAATTAAAAAAAATTATTCGAATTAATGACAAAAATAATATAAATAAGGCCATTAATTATTACTTTTTAATTAAATTATATTATATAAAATTAAATAATATTTCGTAAATAAAATATTTTCAGTATTAAATTTCATAAAAATTACAACAAGCACACAATATTAATATATAAATATATTTGGAATCTAAAACTCATTATTTTTCTTCTTGAAAATCTTTTCTGGGCTCAAAATGAACAAAATAAATCGGAAAAAGCCAAGGTCTAAATTAATCTCTAACTAATATTTTTATTTTATGCCATATTTTAAATTAATAAGATTATAGCTTTTAAAAAGAATCATAAAATATCTTTTGAGATTCTAAAAATAAAGGAAATTATTTTTTTTAAATTGATAAATTTTTGAATTCATTTTTAAGTATTCTAATTAATATATATTATTCCATTTAAAATAATGACTTTTTGAATTTATTGATTTCCTAATATAATACTAACAATACTGAGCTTCTAAGACTGTTCCTCTATTGTAGATTTAGATTTTAATTCAATTTATTTTTGTGATAGAAATTATTTTAAATATATATTCCTATACTTAAAATGGAACTTATAAAATAATAACTTCAGAAATTTATGAAAATAAAAGTTAAACATATAAATGATAATAAAATGGGGAAGGTTTTAGTTTATTTGTTCATCTTGAATATAATTGTAAATTGCTCCTCTGAATCCATGATTATTTTGGTAAATAGAACTATCGTCAAATACATAGGAGTCTTAAAATATAAAGAGAGAGGAGTCTTGAGCATCGCAATTGTAAATTTCTATCTCAGATAAGAAACAGAATCGACCATTTTTGAAAAATATCAAATTAGAAGAAGTAATTATAATTATAGCATAAACATATTATTTAAGTTATCTTGAGATGGTAGTCGCATTGATTAAACTTTTGATCGTCTCTTAATTTCTATAAAATTTTACTAAATCTTGAAGCTGGTGAGTATCTTCTGCACCTTTACCTTGGTGTGGTCGTTCTCCATCTAGTTGAGGAACCCCTTGATGTTGTTAGGTCTGCTATTTAGAGCCTTGATGATCTGGGGGAGCAGCATGAGGATGATCTCTTTGTCTTCCTGCTGTTACTTGTTCTGGATACTCAGTTTGTAGATCATTTCCTCTATGCGTTACTAAGCATCTACAAACTACTGGATCTGCTAGCTTGCTCCCTCAACTTTCTTGCTTTTGAGGAGCTGGCTACGCTCTGCTTGCTCCAGCTGCTGTCAGGAATTTTGCTGTTCAATGTATTTTATAAAGCCACCCTCATTCGATGCATTTCCATACATGACTGTGATGTTCGACATTGAAACATTGTTCTTTCCGTGCACATAAATTGCTAGTTTCTCTTGTGCTTGCAAGACTTTCTGCCTCTCTTGGTCAAGTTAGAGCTGAACCTAGTCAAGTTAGTGGTCGAGGGAGTCTTTGCGCTGTCTAAGCTCTTCGTCCATACGTTTCTTAGTCTTTAACTCGTCTTGTGTGGCTTGGTAGTCCATGTCGTTCAACTGCTTCTGCAACTGGAACAGCTGCTTCTTGTATTTTTTGCATTCTTCTTGAGCTGCCAAGTCAGCCTGCTTGAACTGTTGAATGCTTTCAGTGACCTCTGCGAAGAACTGATTGACTTGCACGAAGTGGGGATTATTCTCCTTGCTCTTCATCTTATTCTTGAGTTCCTCCACATCCTCCTCAAGCTTTTTAATTTCATTCTAAATTGAACCCACTTCCTTTCTCTTCTCGCTTTCAAGTTCTTGCACTCTCGAGCCAAGAGTTTACTATTGGGCATCTAGTTGTGACTTCTGAGTTTGAAGTTAATCTAGCTCCTCTTGAGCTTGTTTAAGTTGACGATCATGAGTCTTCTTTAGATTAGTTTATTCTCTTTCCTTGACTTGTTTTATACTCTCTAACTCCATTTACCTGCTTTGGAGTTCTCTGCGCAAGTTCTCGAAAGTGAGTTCTAGCTCATTCATGGATGAGACTATATCTTCATTTTGCTATCTTTGAAGGTCAACCAACTGATCGTTCTGCTTCTTTTGAAGATTAAGTTTCTTCTCTGCCTGTTGAGACTCGCTCAAGTTAATTTGCATCTTGTCTAAGTTGTCAGACAAAAGATCACTCATTTGCTCTAAGGCTTTCTCTAAAAGCCCAAGAGCTGTGTGCCTTCTATCAAGATGTGACTTGAGTGAGATCTCGCTGGCTGAAGTCATTCTGTCATCCATCATACTTGAAGCCATAGATACTTTATAATCTCCTTCATCTCCTTCAGTCTAATATCCATTCGGCTACTGCTACTGTTGAGAGAAATCTATCAGATCATGTCTCAACAGCTCTGAATTCTAGTCTGCTTGCAGAACCACTGAGTCTGCAAAGCACTCCCATTGATTAGCGCATCTAGCCAGCTCTTTGTATTCCTTAGTAAGAGTTACCCATTTGCGAAGATACTCGTGAATGAATTAAGAGTCAGCTAGCAATCCCTTATGAGAACCATTTGAGAATTGAGGCTAGCTTTTTAAATTGAAAGGGTCTGCAACACTCGAATAAAGTTTGTTCAAGAGTCCACTTGCGAAATGATAACTAGCTGAATAGTTTTGGGTGAACTTAGCAGCTACCAACTCTCTGGATCTCTTCCTAAAGTGCTGCATTTCTTTGGATATCTCTGCAAAGTTAAGTAGTTGAGCAAACTGCCTTGCAAGCGCTCTTTCATTTGACTTGAGCACTTTCCTAACTACTTTGTTGAAAGTCTGAACAGTAAAGGGCATGCTCTCTTCACTGATAGCTTCATTAATCTATTCACAAAATGCTTCATAGGCTGCATCTCCAATCTTACTGGTCTCTGCTTGGACTACCCTTTCAATTGCAGTGACAACAGTGGGTGCTTCCTTATTGTTGATTGCTTCTGTGTACTCTAGAGCAAGCTAGAGGAGCATGCTTGCATTGAGAGCCTTACCTTCAATTATCTTGGGTTTGGCAGTAAGTTTCTTTTTGACCTCCTTAACGAAGTTGGTGACTTACCTCCTGAAGTCACTCTTAAGCTCTTCCCACTTTAAACTCTCTACATGTGCTAGCTTAGATTCATCAGAGACTGGGCGAATGAAGGTAAAGCAATCACGATCCTTGAAATGCTTAGTAATTGCCTCTCTTATCACATTCTTAAATAGCTTATATAATAAAATATTTAATCAAAAGATAAACTTAAAATATTTGCATATTCTTCTTGAGTCCATCAGATGTGAGAGCTGAGGTTGGTTGGAGGCACTCCTCCAAATAAATATAATGAGTGCATAATATTGATTTAAGTGAATGCGAGTAACGAGTTTACTTTTTTGGAGTTTAGCCCTCTAAGTCATGGAAGAAGTCTCTGAGCACCCAAAGGAAGTTTGGGAAGTAGTTTCTGAAGTCAGCATTCACAAGCAATTAAACATGATAAATAAATTATACTCTTACTAGAAGATTGACTGGTGTCTTTGAGTTGGTTTGTTGCTGAGTGATGCGGATGTAGTTAGTGAGATTGGCGACTAGCGAGAGTTCTTCAATTGAGTTTTCAGTGATGGGGCCCATTTAATTGTAGATAAACACCGAAGATAGCAATAGAGACAGAGAGAATATCTTAATGTCTACATTCGTTGATCGCTCAGTGGAGGCCAGTCCCTCAGTGTCCATCAACAGCATTATAAACACTAATTATTTAGTCTTGAGCTAGAGTCACTGGTTTGTTCCACAGCCAAATGCCCTTGGTGCAAGCTTAGGTTGTGCTGCCTATTTCAAATCCCTTGCTCTGATTGAGCAGTCGGTTAGCCAGGAATGATTTGCCCGTTCGGTAAGGTCCTGCAATAGCCACTATAGACACTTTGGCAGTTCTAGGGAGAGACTCTAGCATCTCCATGGCATCTGGTGTAAAATAATAAATTAAAATAACTTGGAAACTTCCATCTTTCTAGTCAATCATTATAAAAGGAATGGCCTGTCCTCCTTCTAGCTGAGCTTCTACCATTTTTAATTAGCTTTTGGGATATTTTGTTAAGATTATTGTAAACTGTATTTAAATTTTATCATTTAAGATAATGAGTGCTTTTATTATAAGTAAATATTTTGTAGTCTCCGTTTTTTGTTTGGTTTATTTGGAGATTACTCCCTGTTTGTGTAATTTGTAATTATATTTTGAATTAAGGTTTTATAATTTATCAGAATTAAAGAATAATAAATTCATTCGTCCCGCAAGGACTGAGCATTTTTAAATTGGGTTGAGCTATTCAACCAAACATTTGAATATAAGTGGCTATAATAAGCTTCATCTATACTTAGTCATAGTCTTTTTCTCAATGCTCTTAAGGAGCTTCTGATTGTAGCTTTGTCTCAACTCGTTTATGTCATAAGGCTGGGTAGTACCCCCAAATCTCTATTCGTTTTCTTTTGAGCTTTCATTGTGTGACTTTCTTAAGTTTATCTCCTCACTGCTCTTGGAATTTATCAGGAAACTGGATTAGTTACTCACTGATAAAGCCGACTCTCTTAAATTGTGAGGAGGATCGGTATCAAGGTTCTAGTTTCCCAGGGTGAAAGTGTTGATCTTATCAGTAAGGGTATCGCCATAATTAGGTTGCTGAGGTGACTTGTCTTTGAGCACATCCTTTGGATAACTGTAAGAAGTTACTGAGGTCTGGTTACAGTTAGTGGCTGATGAATTCTCTTTGAAAGGACTCTTAGAAGAGTCTCTATTGTCACTATGGTCTCTCTCCCTTCCTACGTAGTTTCTTTTGCTCACTCCCTTTATAGGTACTAGACCCGATAGGAACTTGCCATACTAGTCTTTATCTTTGTGGAACTTTACCTTCTCAATCTCTTCTCTGAGGAACCCATTCTCCTTCTCCAAGGCACTCGTGTAGAATTGAGAGTCTTTTACTTGGAACTGCAAGTCATCCAGCTTTTTCCTGTCTTATTTGGATTGTTGCAGTGCTTGGTCAAGGGCTTGCTGCGTTGACTGACAGTTCTATGACAAAGACTGCACTTTATCAAGGAGCTGGCGTTCTACTTGTGAGGATTGAACACTGATTTGATGAATCTCTTATTGAATCTCATTAACCTCGACTTCGTACTCCTAGTTTCTTAACTGTGACTCAATTAAATGATAATTAAACACTCATGGTATTTCTACTGAAGGAGAGTAAATTCCTATTGCATGTGTTAGAGCTATGATTTGAGTTGGTCTTTGTCAAATTTTAATTCATCCCTGTCTTTCTCGGCTATTTCAGCTCTAAGTCTTTCTCTTTCGACCTCGCTCTGGAATTGAGACTGCTCCTGAGCTTTCTTTTCTTTAAGAGATTTGAGTTGAGTCTCCATCTAATCCAGCATAGAGTTCAAATTATTAACCTCATGCTGATGTTATTGGACAAGTGCTGTCTTGTCAAACTACTTTTCGACTTACTCCATCATTAACTTGACAGCCTTGTTTTCCTTTCTTAGCAGCTCATTATCGGTGCGGAGCTATTTCATCTCTATGTTGAGATCTTTAATAAGTTTCTCTTTGTTGTTGGAACTCGCAGTGTTATGCATGGAAGTGTGCAACAATGAAGATGAGGGAGCGTATCCACTCGAGATGGCTTAATGATGGAAGTTACCGTGCTTGGTTGAGGCAGGCCGCTACTTTGAATTCGAGTTTGATCTTCTGTTATTGCTTTGATGCTAATTAAAAGCGGCCTGCCTCAACCAAGCACGGTAACTTCCATCATTAAGCCATCTCGAGTGGATACGCTCCCTCATCTTCATTGTTGCACACTTCCATGCATAACACTGCGAGTTCCAACAACAAAGAGAAACTTATTAAAGATCTCAACATAGAGATGAAATAGCTCCGCACCGATAATGAGCTGCTAAGAAAGGAAAACAAGGCTGTCAAGTTAATGATGGAGTAAGTCGAAAAGTAGTTTGACAAGACAGCACTTGTCCAATAACATCAGCATGAGGTTAATAATTTGAACTCTATGCTGGATTAGATGGAGACTCAACTCAAATCTCTTAAAGAAAAGAAAGCTCAGGAGCAGTCTCAATTCCAGAGCGAGGTCGAAAGAGAAAGACTTAGAGCTGAAATAGCCGAGAAAGACAGGGATGAATTAAAATTTGACAAAGACCAACTCAAATCATAGCTCTAACTTTTGCCTTATTTATAATCAGTCTCTTTAAGGTGATTGATTTAATTATCAATTTAATTTTCAAGTTAAGAAACTAGGAGTACGAAGTCGAGGTTAATGAGATTCAATAAGAGATTCATCAAATCAGTGTTCAATCCTCACAAGTAGAACGCCAGCTCCTTGATAAAGTGCAGTCTTTGTCATAGAACTGTCAGTCAACGCAGCAAGCCCTTGACCAAGCACTGCAACAATCCAAATAAGACAGGAAAAAGCTGGATGACTTGCAGTTCCAAGTAAAAGACTCTCAATTCTACACGAGTGCCTTGGAGAAGGAGAATGGGTTCCTCAGAGAAGAGATTGAGAAGGTAAAGTTCCACAAAGATAAAGACTAGTATGGCAAGTTCCTATCGGGTCTAGTACCTATAAAGGGAGTGAGCAAAAGAAACTACGTAGGAAGGGAGAGAGACCATAGTGACAATAGAGACTCTTCTAAGAGCCCTTTCAAAGAGAATTCATCAGCCACTAACTGTAACCAGACCTCAGTAACTTCTTACAGTTATCCTAAGGATGTGCTCAAAGACAAGTCACCTCAGCAACCTAATTATGGCGATACCCTCACAGACAAGATCAACACTTTCACCCTAGGAAACTAGAACCTTGATACTGACCCTCCTCACATTAAATTAATGATTTACACAATTTAAGAGAGTCGTCTTAATCAGTGAGTAACTAGTCCAGCTTCCTGATAAATTCTAAGAGCAGCGAGGAGATAAACTTAAGAAGGTCCCTCAATGAAAGCTCAAAGGAAAATGAATAGAGATTTGGGGGTACTACTCAGCCTTACGACATAAACGAGTTGAGACAAAGCTACAATCAGAAGCTCCTTAAGAGCATTGAGAAAAAGACTATGACTAAGTATAGATGAAGCTTATTATAGCCACTTATATTCAAATGTTTGGTTGAATAGCTCAACCCAATTTAAAAATGCTCAGTCCTTGCGGGACGAATGAATTTATTATTCTTTAATTCTGATAAATTATAAAACCTTAATTCAAAATATAATTACAAATTACACAAACAGGGAGTAATCTCCAAATAAACCAAACAAAAAACGGAGACTACAAAATATTTACTTATAATAAAAGCACTCATTATCTTAAATGATAAAATTTAAATACAGTTTACAATAATCTTAACAAAATATCCCAAAAGCTAATTAAAAATGGTAGAAGCTCAGCTAGAAGGAGGACAGGCCATTCCTTTTATAATGATTGACTAGAAAGATGGAAGTTTCCAAGTTATTTTAATTTATTATTTTACACCAGATGCCATGGAGATGCTAGAGTCTCTCCCTAGAACTGCCAAAGTGTCTATAGTGGCTATTGCAGGACCTTACCGAACGGGCAAATCATTCCTGGCTAACCGACTGCTCAATCAGAGCAAGGGATTTGAAATAGGCAGCACAACCTAAGCTTGCACCAAGGGCATTTGGCTGTGGAACAAACCAGTGACTCTAGCTCAAGACTAAATAATTAGTGTTTATAATGCTGTTGATGGACACTGAGGGACTGGCCTCCACTGAGCGATCAACGAATGTAGACATTAAGATATTCTCTCTGTCTCTATTGCTATCTTCGGTGTTTATCTACAATTAAATGGGCCCCATCACTGAAAACTCAATTGAAGAACTCTCGCTAGTCGCCAATCTCACTAACTACATCCGCATCACTCAGCAACAAACCAACTCAAAGACACCAGTCAATCTTCTAGTAAGAGTATAATTTATTTATCATGTTTAATTGCTTGTGAATGCTGACTTCAGAAACTACTTCCCAAACTTCCTTTGGGTGCTCAGAGACTTCTTCCATGACTTAGAGGGCTAAACTCCAAAAAAGTAAACTCGTTACTCGCATTCACTTAAATCAATATTATGCACTCATTATATTTATTTGGAGGAGTGCCTCCAACCAACCTCAGCTCTCACATCTGATGGACTCAAGAAGAATATGCAAATATTTTAAGTTTATCTTTTGATTAAATATTTTATTATATAAGCTATTTAAGAATGTGATAAGAGAGGCAATTACTAAGCATTTCAAGGATCGTGATTGCTTTACCTTCATTCGCCCAGTCTCTGATGAATCTAAGCTAGCACATGTAGAGAGTTTAAAGTGGGAAGAGCTTAAGAGTGACTTCAGGAGGTAAGTCACCAACTTCGTTAAGGAGGTCAAAAAGAAACTTACTGCCAAACCCAAGATAATTGAAGGTAAGGCTCTCAATGCAAGCATGCTCCTCTAGCTTGCTCTAGAGTACACAGAAGCAATCAACAATAAGGAAGCACCCACTGTTGTCACTGCAATTGAAAGGGTAGTCCAAGCAGAGACCAGTAAGATTGGAGATGCAGCCTATGAAGCATTTTGTGAATAGATTAATGAAGCTATCAGTGAAGAGAGCATGCCCTTTACTGTTCAGACTTTCAACAAAGTAGTTAGGAAAGTGCTCAAGTCAAATGAAAGAGCGCTTGCAAGGCAGTTTGCTCAACTACTTAACTTTGCAGAGATATCCAAAGAAATGCAGCACTTTAGGAAGAGATCCAGAGAGTTGGTAGCTGCTAAGTTCACCCAAAACTATTCAGCTAGTTATCATTTCGCAAGTGGACTCTTGAACAAACTTTATTCGAGTGTTGCAGACCCTTTCAATTTAAAAAGCTAGCCTCAATTCTCAAATGGTTCTCATAAGGGATTGCTAGCTGACTCTTAATTCATTCACGAGTATCTTCGCAAATGGGTAACTCTTACTAAGGAATACAAAGAGCTGGCTAGATGCGCTAATCAATGGGAGTGCTTTGCAGACTCAGTGGTTCTGCAAGCAGACTAGAATTCAGAGCTGTTGAGACATGATCTGATAGATTTCTCTCAACAGTAGCAGTAGCCGAATGGATATTAGACTGAAGGAGATGAAGGAGATTATAAAGTATCTATGGCTTCAAGTATGATGGATGACAGAATGACTTCAGCCAGCGAGATCTCACTCAAGTCACATCTTGATAGAAGGCACACAGCTCTTGGGCTTTTAGAGAAAGCCTTAGAGCAAATGAGTGATCTTTTGTCTGACAACTTAGACAAGATGCAAATTAACTTGAGCGAGTCTCAACAGGCAGAGAAGAAACTTAATCTTCAAAAGAAGCAGAACGATCAGTTGGTTGACCTTCAAAGATAGCAAAATGAAGATATAGTCTCATCCATGAATGAGCTAGAACTCACTTTCGAGAACTTGCGCAGAGAACTCCAAAGCAGGTAAATGGAGTTAGAGAGTATAAAACAAGTCAAGGAAAGAGAATAAACTAATCTAAAGAAGACTCATGATCGTCAACTTAAACAAGCTCAAGAGGAGCTAGATTAACTTCAAACTCAGAAGTCACAACTAGATGCCCAATAGTAAACTCTTGGCTCGAGAGTGCAAGAACTTGAAAGCGAGAAGAGAAAGGAAGTGGGTTCAATTTAGAATGAAATTAAAAAGCTTGAGGAGGATGTGGAGGAACTCAAGAATAAGATGAAGAGCAAGGAGAATAATCCCCACTTCGTGCAAGTCAATCAGTTCTTCGCAGAGGTCACTGAAAGCATTCAACAGTTCAAGCAGGCTGACTTGGCAGCTCAAGAAGAATGCAAAAAATAAACATAAATGAAATTTGGAAGAATAATTTATGTGATTTATTGGGTTACAAGAAGCAGCTGTTCCAGTTGCAGAAGCAGTTGAACGACATGGACTACCAAGCCACACAAGACGAGTTAAAGACCAAGAAGCGCATGGATGAAGAGCTTAGACAGCGCAAAGACTCCCTCGACCACTAACTTGACTAGGTTCAGCTCTAACTTGACCAAGAGAGGCAGAAAGTCTTGCAAGCACAAGAGAAACTAGCAATTTATGATCAGCACATCGATGCCACTAATTAAGCAATCGAGGACTAGAAGTCAAGGCAGCAAGTACTCAGACAGCAGCTGGAGCAAGCAGAGCGTAGCCAGCTCCTCAAAAGCAAGAAAGTTGAGGGAGCAAGCTAGCAGATCCAGTAGTTTGTAGATGCTTAGTAACGCATAGAGGAAATGATCTACAAACTGAGTATCCAGAACAAGTAACAGCAGGAAGACAAAGAGATCATCCTCATGCTGCTCCCCCAGATCATCAAGGCTCTAAATAGCAGACCTAACAACATCAAGGGGTTCCTCAACTAGATGGAGAACGACCACACCAAGGTAAAGGTGCAGAAGATACTCACCAGCTTCAAGATTTAGTAAAATTTTATAGAAATTAAGAGACGATCAAAAGTTTAATCAATGCGACTACCATCTCAAGATAACTTAAATAATATTTTTAAGCTATAATTTTAATTATTTCTGCCCATTCGACAATTGATGAACCTAGAATACACAAGCATATCGCAAAAGGAATCTTGTAAGTCTTCTTTTTAAGATGATTCTACCACCTCTTCAATTTTTATATTGATATTCGAACCCAATGCATTGAGCCTCGATCATCTTGCAATTTTTGCGATCCACTCTACTTTCCCTAATTATCTAAATTGAAAGGGTTGACTTGAGTCAAGCTGAAGCATAATTTTTCATATTCAAACAATATAAGTTAAAGTTCTTGCATTCAAAATTGAGCGCTAAGTAGTAAGCGAACGACGAATGCATTCTTCGTCTTAAACAAAAGTTGTATTTGTCTAATAAAGATAGATGCAGTAAATGCTTCTAGTTAAGCATGCTTTAATAAATTTTCCAACTATCAAAATATAAGCTGGTCTTCATCCTGAGCGGATTCTGGCCTTGATCCCCAATGGGAATTTAAGTAAATAAACCTTATAATATCATATATATAGCATCATATACTATCTTTGCTAATTCATACTTACCAGCAAGAGCTAAGCGATGATCTTGATGATCATTAAAATTTTATAAATCTTCACTTGCTACGTTTGAGAAAAAGAATATAATTCAGAAAGATAATGAATTTCTACTATTAAATAACGCTATAAATCGCTACAAAAGCTCTATTAATGCGCTATAAATGAGCTATAAATCGCTATAAATGCGCTACAAAAGCGCTATAAAATCGCTATAAAAGCGCTATAAATCGCTATAAAAGCGCTATAAATGCGCTATAAAATCGCTATGCGCTATAAAAGCGCTATAAAATCGCTATAAATGCGCTACAAAAGCGCTATAAAATCGCTATAAAATCGCTATAAATGCGCTATAAAATCGCTATAAATGCGCTATAAAATCGCTATAAATTCGCTATAAAATCGCTATAAATACGCTACAGATCAATAAAGAAGCACTATAAATGAGTGCTGAAAAGTATCAATCAATCAATGTTTAACCTATCTCTGTATTTTAGAGAGATTAGAACGAGGAAAATGATCAGAGGCTTCAGATTTGAAAGCTTTCTAAGAAGTAAGAAGCGTCGAGGATATGGTCTTACTTCTTCGCTTCAGGACAATGAGCCCTACCAGCGAGAGTTTACTTTACTTCAGCTATTCTAAAATTAGCGAGCTTACAGGTCTCAGCCCAAGAGTAGTAAGAAATCACTGTCAAGAAGCAATTGCATAAAGGAGGAAAACTTCCATTGAACCTCACTTACTAAAAAGGAAAGCTGAGTTGACACCCGAGTAAATAGAGTTCTTGATTTCATAAGAGACACTGATTTAATAGGCTGGCATGAGCCTTGCAGAGAGGAGTGTTATGTTCCATAGGAAATTCCCAAATCAGTTTATCTCGTCTTCATAACTGAGGGCTGTTTATATAAGGAATCACATAAAGAGAAAATCTATCGTCACCCTCAAGTATCAAACCCCAAAACAGAAAGACAAGATTAAGCTACTAGAGCAAGAAATGCTTGTGCTCATTCAAAATGCCATAGACTAGAAGAGAGAACTTCTTTTTGTAGATGAAGTGATGTTTACAGTCTCAACTAAGCTCAGGCTAGATTTACAGTACAACAGGAAACCAGAGAATATAATCAAATCCAAGACAAAACCTGCAAACTTAGGAAAGCTTTGGTATTTTTTTGGGTTCTTTTTTCTTTTACTGGTTTTCTTTGTGGCATTCCATCCTATACAAAGCGGCTGGAAGGTTTATATGTTTTTATGAACTGACCCTCATGATTAATGTAAACAACGTTCCTTGAACATCTTCTATTAGTCAGCTTCAACAAATCTATTCGAAAAAGACAGAAAAATACTACACGATTGTTTCATTAGAACATCTAAGACGTCTTTCATCATAGTAGGAAAGACAAAACGAAGTTATAGGCGACAGGATTTGTTAAAATAGAGGGAGGGGGGGGGGGCGGCTCTTTATCTTCACTGTCTCCTTAATCTTCAACCCAGGGTATAATACCTATTGGAGGAACAACTTACTTTTCTTCCCTTTGAAGGACAATCAATACAAGCGTATAGAAGATAAGAGCATCAAACCAACCCTTAAATGAGAAAATAAATGCGACGAAAAAACATCATAAGGCAAAAAGCATTTTGCAAAATAATATTAGTGAGCTACACCCAAGGATTTTGAAGAAATATCATATGTGAAATAAAAAACTAATTTAAGGCTATGGATTCACTTTTAAGTGAAAATTAAGTCAAAAATTTTAAATCTTCATCCTTTCGAAGAAGATTTCTGGGTCAGGGCCCCTTTTCTAGTTTAGGTTTAATCTAAAACAATGACATAGACATATCAGGATCAAATTTAGCATGTGCTTTAATCGCTTCTTACGATTTTGAGCAGGAGGGCTGCCCCATCAGCTCGACAATTTTCTTTGAGGGGGAAGTTCACAGCGGGTAGGTTTTTGGGCTTTTTATTCGTTCTTGCCTCGTCACACACTTTTTAGGCGAATTGGCTTCATGGAGTTATTGGTATGTCCTAACGCGGGTTTTTCTCTATAAGATAAATTTTGATCTCTGGATTTAAGCCTTTACTTGAGATTGGAACATGGATGGCTGAGTTTAGGCTGTTGAATTAGCCAGGCTATCTGAGATTGAGGATGTGAAGATCACTTTTAGTCGAAACAATTGTTGGCAGATGGTTTCTCTTATTCCTGAGGTCGTTGAGGGCTTGGACGATGCGTGAGTTTTAGGTAGTTCTTGGTGCAAGTGTGTTTCACGTATATTGAAAAAAGTACTGTCTGGTCCGAATAGTGTCTTTTGCTTTTCCTCGGTCCATGTTCTGGGGGGAACTTCTCCAGGAAGGGCTTCATTTAAACATTCCTTAATTCCCTTGCAATAATTGTTCGCACTGAGAGCTTCGTCGTTACTTTGGGCAACCTTTCGTCATCTGGACCTTCGCACATTTTTAATAGGTGCCTTGTCTCTTTGAGGACCTTGACCGAAAAGTAGCAATTTCTCGATTCACTCCCTCGATTCTCGGCGGATGTAGATAACCCACTAAAGTACCCTCATATTTGAGAGTAGATAATGAATTTTATATTTTTTTTGATCGTATTTTCGGTGGCAAGTAGAAGGAGATAAGAAACGGGGATCGAGTTCATTCGCACTCCGACCCCCACACTCCTTTTCGCCCCACCCCAACCTCCTGCAGCGGCTACTCTCCTCACTCTAACCAGTCTTAACCCTCCACCCTCACTCCCCCCTCCCAACTGCACTCTGCCTCCGACCCTAGCTCCCAAACTTTCTGTTAGGAGATTCCCATCTATCTAAATCGTATAAGTTTAAAGTCAAACATATTTAATACTTTAAAAAATAATTGTCAAATGAATGGATATATTTTCCTAATAGATAAAAAAAATAAGACCACAAGAAGAAAAATAATAGATATATAATTATGATAGGAAATGATAAATAAAGGAACATCCCTTATAGAGTGTGAATTGAAAATCTCTCGCCCCACCCCCACATCCACCCCCCCCAAACCAGCGACCCCACTGAAGCTATGAAAGCTAATACTTTATATCATAAAAAAAGTGATGAATTAAAAATGTCGACTTACTTATTGTGATAGTATTTGGTGATATAATTTAAATTATAGGATAATCTAGAAAAAAACCCTCATCTAATTTGGAATTTTTAAGTGGACGTTAGTTACACATATATAGAAGGAGTTAAGGAGGGAATCAGCTTCAGGCGGGATGTGATTATATAATGATAATCCACGCGCCACTTTTCTCGACTACTTAGCCATAAATTTAACTTATTTGAGTTATTTAGTTATATGCAATGAGAAGAGAGGAGAATGCCAGAACACGGATGACTTGATGACAAGCGTATGATTCCTGGTGTGTGATGAAGTCAAGTCTATTGAGGATGAAGAGATTTCACAAAAGTATTAAAAACTAGCAACAAGGGTGGGTACCATCAAGTTAAAATTCCATGCTTTATCAAAGTTTTTAGTGGAAAAGAGTAAGTATAGCTATATTATACACTGTTGATTAAACAACCTATTACTAGAGGACAGAGAGAGGTTTTTCACGGAATATTCATCACAAATAGGAAGCGAGGTTTAGACAATACCTTGGAGAAAATAACTAAGGGGATTTCAAGCTTACAAATGAAGGGATTATTCAAAAACCATAAACTACTCAAATTATCACATCCACTCTCAGAATATGAGTTCTGAAGAAAATTCAGAGAACGTTAATTCGAGTCAAAGAGATAAAAAAGATCGCAAAAGAAAAAAGTCGCTTCTGTTGGATCTCTGCGAAGGGGAAATAGCAAAAATGAATCTTGAACTATCTATTCGACCTTTACAAGGGAGGGACAAACAAAATGATTTGCATGATAAATTTGATGCATTTTTAAATGAGAAAGTATCCATCAAGAAGGTTTTGAATTGCTCCTTTTTAAAACTTACAGAGGTCTCGGTTTCAACTCGCATCAGTGTCTAAGGTTCATCTACTTCAATAAACTAAACATATGAGTCTACAGAGCATAGGGAATTTAAGGCCTAGTCCATAAAATCCACTAATTTGGAAAAATTGGGACAATCCTAACACTAGTGGACCCTCACTGCTAAGAACTCATTCGAAAATTAGTTTATGGAATGAAGATAAACTTGAAAGCTACTTTTTAAACAAAGAGAATGTAGATCTATAGGGGAAGGGCTTAAAAACTTAACTTAACAACTTAGGATCCTAAAAAAAAAAATACATATTGGAGAATGTTCAAAATGATAAGCCATGTTCCTAAAGCTGTAGTGTCAGCGGCGAAGGATGAGACAATTATTTCTTCACACTCTACCCTTTCCTGGAAAATGCCTCAAACATTTTAGATAAGACTCAAGAGTCATAAAAAGAAGTTTTAAGATAAATGATTCTTTCGCTCAACTGATACCTCCTAGACAATGACATTTTATACAGCTCACATTTCATAGGATTGCTCATTGACTAATTTCCTTTACTTCTGAGGGACAATCCTTCGCTAGATAAGCACTAAACTCAGATCGAGTTAAACATGATCAACCTAGGATTCACTCAAGTCGAATCTCAAATCATATCAGTAAACCCTTAAAACTTTTTTTGGCCAGGGTTTGATTAAAAAAAGAAATTGTAGTGTTGATGCTATTTCACGATTCAAAGCAAGTTAACATATAGAAATTTCTGTTATTCAAAAAGTATAATACACATTCTGGATTCCCGTTTCATCATATTGATTGAGCTGGCTTGATCTTTTCAGAATCGCAGAGGTAATCTCTTTACTCTTTATCAACAGGGGAAAGATAAAATTCAGAACTTCCGTATAGGGAGAGATGCCTCCTTATTTTCTCTTAATCAATCAAAAGGAGTTTTAAAAAGGGGCAAAGACATTATTAACATGGCTAGAAACGATGAATAAAAACTGGGATATCGAGAAATTAATAAGCGCACATCTCAATTTCCTAGGAACAAAAGACCTTTTGGAAACAATAAAAGGGAATTGTGGGAACAACAATAAAAACAATATTTGTAGATCGCAATTAAAAGAACTTAATTAAAAGAGAGAAAGTTATTCCTGAAGAGATGACGCAATTTTCAGAAAAAAAGGTGGAGGGAATTGTTTTGTTGAATGGAGTACCAACATTTAATGGGAATTTTAATTATTCATTAATTGGGATAGCTCTAAGTTGTTCTAGTAGCATTATTCAATGTTTTCATTCCCACTGCACTTCTGGAAAGGAACTTTGGATTAATTAGGCTCTTTAAATAGCTGAGTAACTGGAAATAAAGAGGGCAAAAAGTTCTAATTCGTGGTGATGGGATATTTAGAAAATTAGGGGCATAGAGGATAGCTCCTTTTTCCGTTCTAGGCAATAAATTTGAGGCAATCGAACGATTAGAAATTTATGGATTAAAAGAAATACTCACGAAGATCAACTATAGTAGATGGAGTCGACCTTATAATTTCAAGCTATTGCATTCAAAGTTGGTCTAAAGAAAAAGTTTTGGAATATGGGAACATGAACCATTGGGAACTTAGTGTTAACTTGTTCAATGCGCGACTTTGCGATCCAGGTGGATTTTCAAAGGATTACTTTAGAAAATCCTTGGACAAACTAAAATTCTTCGTTCAGAGTTGAAGGTTCGAGTATGGTGTTCTGGAAATCAGCCACAGATTTCTTGGGAGGGGGAGACATAGGGAAAATTATTCTTAGAAGGGGCAATGGGAGAGAGCAGTATCACCCATTCAGTGAGTAGAGGAATTTGCGAAGCACATTCCACTTAATTACTCTTAGTGAAATTAGGGACACTCCATGGAACAAGGATGGAGGGAAATACGGTTAACAGATAGGATGACACAATTTCAAGAAGGGGGAAATATCTGTCGAAAAACTTGGACGAAATTCTTCCTAGTGGCACAGTTTGGGTTGTTTTGATGCTGGGAGGGTCTGAGGAAGTGCTGTGGCTACAACACCGATTCAGATAGGGACTCGAAGTAATTATCATCATGGCAATGTTAATTTCCCAGAAAGTCAGATATTTTCAAATAGATGAGGGAAGGAAGCTCAAGGACCAGGGGGTACTATAGTCAAGGTTTATATTGCAGTCAGGCAAACCTAAATCGAAAAAGTTAAAATTTCATTCAAGGAATGTATAAGGCAAAGCTTTCAATGCAGCAAAATAAATTAGAGAATGAGAAAACTACTTTGAAGTAGGTTGTACAAAGAGAAAGGAATACTAAAATAATGATACGAGGCACTCCAAACAAACACATAAACTAAAAGATGAATCAGATTCATTGCACCATACTAAACACAAAGTGATTGGTGAAAAAAATTTAGACGACTCTTTATTGAGTGAAGATTCCACTAATCAAGTTTTCAGTTCGTTTCATTTAATAGGGGTGTCAAATCAATAATTGTCCTCAAAGAAAATGTATTTTTTAAACCTTTTATCTTACCAAAAAATTTTACTAAAAATTTGGGCCTTCTACCTTCAAAAACAGGGAATGCACTATGTCCTCTCATAACTTTTTGAGGGTGGATCTAAAACCAATTCAGCAAAGTCTGAGTTGGGGACCCTGCTCTGATCAGCAACATTCCCTCTCGAGGAAGGAATTTCCAAAACGCTTCCCTTGATTTTGCCACTGGACTTACACCACTCCCCTGGACCCTTTCCTTGGCACACTTAGCAGCTGCCGTCACACCCAGGGATTTCGACTATGTGAAAATCCATGACGAAGAGAAAGATGCTCTTTACATTCTAGCTGAGTGCAGACTTCAATACATTTTAGGTCCAGCAAAATTTAAATCTTATATAATGTTTATACGTTCTCAAGTAGGCAAACATCAAGAAGCATAAGGTCGTAGAGAAGATTAAGGGAGCCGACCTTGTTGGCAAAAGATATATTCCACTTTACAACTACTATGAATCAATGAAGGAATAGAACTGCTTCACTGTTGTGAGCGCAAAGTTTTAAATTCCCATCTGACTACATTGGACCACTGGTTTAGAATAATTAAGAATAAGAGGGAGATCTCTGTGAGATTTTATCGCACCAAGCTTCGGAGAGGATGATTACTAGGCTTGCACTGCAAGTGGTCTCATCAAGCCCGGTGAAGCCCCAGTACCCTTGAATCCTGATGGATAATACACTGACAAAATCTCTGACTTCTCAGGAATCTATATCAAGGATGCTGATGAGCTTATCAAGGCAGATCTTAAGACAAGATTACACAGTTTAAACTTATAGAGTTTTTGCTAAAAGAAAGAGACTTATTGCTGCTAACAAAGAGGTCCATTTATAGAGTGGTTTATTATGAGTATAGATATTTACCATTCTTACCCCTACTGCTGGAGATCTTAAACTCCTCTGATCTACAGAGCTTTCGACACCTGGTTCATCAAGGTTACTGACATTAAGCAACAGCTCCTTGATAACAATAAGAATTCAAGATGGGTGCCCGCCTTCGTCTAAGAAAAGCGTTTCCACAACTGGCTCGCCGATGCCAAGGACTGGTGTTTCTCAAGAAACAGATACTGGGGAAATCCTATTCCAATTTGGGCAAGCGATGATATGGAAGAGATCGTTTGTGTTGGTTCAATAAAGGAACTCCAAGACTTATCTGGCTGTTGTGAGATTATGTGATTAAGGGCATAAGAATATAAAAAGGTTTGGCTTTAAAATTAAAATTCTTACTCTGGCCGAATATAGAAGATTTGAATTTATGAAATCTCTAAGCATTTAATTTGATTGATCACATCACTATTCCATCAAAGCAAGGAAAAGGAGTTCTGAGAAGAATTCCAGAAGTGTTTGACTGCTGGTTCGAGTCTGGTTCCATGCCTTTCGCTCAAGTCCACTATCCTTTCTCTATGAATGATTCATATCTTTATGCATTTAATGATGAGGAGTTCAACAAAAGATTCCCTGCCAACTTTATCGCCGAGGGATTAGATCAAACTAGAGGCTGGTTCTATACTTTGATGGTAATCTCCACAGCTGTTAAGAAGAGAGAACCTTTCCAAAACTTGATTGTAAATGGTATCGTTCTTGCCAGCGATGGACAGAAGATGTCAAAATCGAAGAAGAACTTCCCCGATCCCATGCTTATTGCTCACAGCTTCGGTGCTGATGCTTGCCGTCTCTACCTTTGCAACTCTCCAGTTGTGCGTGCTGAGCCTCTTAAGTTCCAAGAGGAAGGAGTTAAGGCCATCGTGAGAGATGTGTTCCTCCCCTGGTTCAACGCTTACAGATTCCTCATTCAGAACATTTCTCGTTGGGAGAAGCAGACTGGCTCAAACTTCGTCTATGATCCTACTCTCAAGAATAGAATGCTCCAATAGACTGAAGGCGTCAACATCATGGATAGATGGGTCATCGCTGCAAATCAAAACTTGATCAAGTACGTGAAGGGAGAGATGGATAATTACAGACTCTACAATGTCGTGAAGCACATGCTTCAATTCTTAGAGGAACTCACTAACTGGTACGTTAGACTTAACCGCTCCAGAATGAAGGGTGAGGAAGGAGTCCAAGAACAGTTCACTAGCTTGAACACTCTGTTAAATTATATATTCCTTATTCAAAGTGGGAATTTTTCTCCTTTTATTAGTCAATGAATGCATATCATACTATGGAGCTTTTACAGGAGTTTATAGAGAGCAAATGGTTACAGCCTGGCTAAACGAATGCGTTAAGAGAAAGATTCCAATCAGTGAAGATTATAACATCATTAAAGTAAACTTGAGCTTAATATAATATGCACATCCATATATTAAAGTCTTGTTTAATGGGTAATCCAGTTATAATTAGAGAATGGAACTAGAGAGGCTTGCCTACAGACACTGTCTCAATTGAAAATGGTATCCTTTCAACTAAAGGAAGCAGATGGCCTTTGATGATAGATCCTCAGCAGCAAGGAAATAAGTGGATCAAGAACCTTGAAAAGCAGAATGATATCTTCATCTTGAGAATGAATGCTCAAAATATCCAAAGAACACTGGGAATGGCTACTTCAAGTGGAAGGCCAGTTCTAATTGAAGATATAGAAGAGTTCCTTGACCCTGGTCTCGATCCAATTCTACTCAAGAGTGCTTACAAAACTGAGGGAGGAATTATGCAAATTAGAATCGGAGATCAAGTCTATGACTATGAGAACAACTTTAGGTTCTATATGACTACTAAAATGCCTAATCCTCACTATCTTCCAGAAATATTTATCAAGATGACAATTATCAATTTTACTGTCACATTCAAAAATGTATGATTAATTTCTTAAAAACAGTAAATAAATTTTCCCATTCATGGGTCTTGAGGACTAGTTACTTGGAGATGTGGTTGTTTAAGAAAAGCCAGAAGTTGAAAAGAAAAGAGATGAAATTGTAGTTAGTATGGATCGCGATAAAAATACTCTAGTTCAAATAGAGGACTCCATTCTCAAGCTTTTGGCTGAATCTACTGAGGAGTAAATCTTGGATCAAGATGATTTAATTATCATCCTTGAAGACTCAAAGAGAACTTCTGCTGACATCACAAAACGTCTAGGAGATGCAGCTATAGTAGAGGAGCAAATAAATGAAACAAGAAATGCATATAGAACTGTTGCTACTAGAGGATCCATCTTGTACTTTGTGATAGCTGATTTAGCTGGTATTGATCCCATGTATCAGTACTCACTCGTTTATGTCAAAAGACTATTCAATCAAGCTATAATTAAGAGTCCTCAACAACCTTCACTCTAGGAAAGACTCTTAGTTCTGATAGATCGAATTACAGAGACTTTGTATCTAAACGTTTCGAGAGGACTCTTTGTGGCTCATAAGGTCCTTTTCTCTTTCTTGATATGCACTAGTATCAATAGAAACTCAGGAAAAATAAACGAGCAGCTATGGGGAACTATGCTAAGAGGCGCAGGAGTTATGAATAAGTCTTAATAGCCAGAAAATCCCTCACCCTCTATGATATCTTTGCTTGGATGGGATCTAGCTTATTATCTGCAACTTATGTATCCAAACAAATTCGACAAGCTTTGTGAACACATAATTGACAACATTAACGCTTGGGAAGATTACAGCTCTACAAACGATCCATAGTTAGAGCCTCTACCAGAGCCATGGAATGATTTGTTAGATAAGTTTGACAAACTCCTTATCCTGAAAATATTCCGACCAGAGAAACTTATGTTTGCTTTCACAGATTACGTCAGAGAAGAATTAGGAAGAATGTATATTGAAAATTAGGCAGTCACTATGGAGACTATCTTTTCTGATAGTGATAAGAGAACTCCTGTCATCTTTATTCTTTCAACAGGAGCAGATCCCACAACTTAGCTTTACAAATTTGCTAAGGATAAGAATTTCGATAATAAAATCTAAGGTATTTCTCTAGGTCAAGGCCAAGGAATTAAAGCAGAGAGGCTTTTATGCAAAATTTTACCTTTAAATGTATGTAGCTTATAGATATGGCGAAGACCTAAGGAGAGTGGATCTTACTTTAGAATTGTCACTTGGCCAAGTCTTGGATGCCAAGTTTAGAAACCATAGTGCAGAATTTATAGGAAATTGAAGTTCACCAAGATTTCAGGCTCTTCTTGACTTCCATGCCTGCAGAGTATTTCCCAGTTTCAGTTTTACAGAATGGAGTTAAGCTTACAACAGAGCCTCCTCGAGGTCTTAGAGCTAATCTAATGAAAAGCTTCCAAGAATAAAGCGCTGATAACTTTGAAAATGGAAAGAAGTAGAGAGAATGGTAGAAGCTAGTTTTCGGTCTTTGTTTTTTCCATGCGATAATCCAGGAAAGAAGAAAGTTCGGCCCCTTAGGTTGGAACATCAGATATGAATTTAATGATAGCGATCTTGAAACATCAATCACCAACCTGTAAATGTTCCTTGACGAGCAAGAAGAAATTCCTTGGGATGCTTTACTATATAATTAATCATCATAGGAATAGAAGCTTATTAAACTTAAAGATATGTTTTGAATATGTAACAGGGCATATCAACTATGGAGGTAGAGTAACAGATGACTTGGACAGAATTTGCTTGATAGCTATTTTGAAAAAGTACTACACCCAAGAAATCTTGGATGAAAACTTTATTTGATAAAATCAAAAAGAGAATTGAATATAAATTTAGAAATTTTCCCATTTTTGTCTTTTTTATAATCTTTATTGTTTGCTCCACTCAAGTAAAAAATTTTAATAGTCTTGATTTCTTTGTGCTCTAATTCTTATTTAATTTAATAGAATAATATTTTAAGTTATTTCACATTGAGGGGCTGACTGACTAAATTTAATTAGATTATGGAGGAATCTATTTTTAATAACGATATACGAATTCCTATTTTATTAAATGTACTTTAATATTTATTTGCAAGCACTTATTCATAATTAAAATTATTTATACATTTAAAGTTATAAAATTTTTACGGGTCAATTTAAATTCAAGGTTTAATGAGGAATATTTTTCAATAAAATCATTAAATTCATGCCAATATTATATAAATTGCAATTATGCAAAAAAACATTAAGTTAGGGAAGCTACATAGTGGAGGTGCAAGCACTCCAAATTAGTAAACTGAGCATTAAGTTGGTGGTTAGAATTAGATTTCACATGCACCAATTATGACTCTCCGGCAGGGTTCCACTCACTATGGCAGCTTCAGTAGCTAGAGAGCCTCACAGCAAATGCCAACTATTAGGGATCTCGCTCTCAGTGGCTAAAATTCAGAAAAAGAGCTAAATCAGAATCAGCTGATAGTCACCAACACTTAAAGTGCCCTTCAAGGGTCAGCATCAAATATGCAAATGGCTTCTAATCTAAATCCTCATGGATTCAACTAGCCTAATCAGATACAAGCAAATTTCCAGCTTTAAAAGCCCAGAACTTCACTAGGTTCTAATCGACCTCATGTAAGTTTGTAGCTATAAAGCTATTTTCGGATATCAACCGAGATATTAGGCTGTGTTAGTCTATAGTAGATGTAGTAATCAACCTGCAAAAGTAAAAATCTTAACTCTTAATATATAGACTCAGGAGAGGGCTGATTTAGCGGGTTCTTAAGGTGGAGAAAACTAGCCTCAAAGAGCATTAGTAAAAATGAAGATTCATAGCTTTGATCCATTAGGAAACGCTCAAAATCATCAAATACTGTCAAGCGGAAATTTAGGTTCCGATTAATTAAATAATGATGGAGGTCATCTGGGGCGTCTATCCTTAAATTCTTTGCATTTGGGTTCAGTCTAAACAAAAAATCTATTCCTCAACACAGTCTAGCCTGGATAGTTATAGCAAACTGGTGGGTTCTATTAAGGATAAAAAGGTAATAAGGGTGCTCCTATTTCTAGTTAGGGAAGCTAAGCAGCTTTGAATACAGTTCAAGCTTAGAGTCAGTAATCAGCATAATTAAAAACCTCTAAAGTCCCTGCTTAGCAAACTAGGATCCAAACCCAATCTTATTAGCAGCAATAGCAACTTTTAAATCAACAGCAATAACTTTTGTCCAATAGAATCAGTTAACGATAGATCATGCCATCTAAAAAGATCCTTTTCATTTTTTAAATAGGATATAATGAGTTTATCTTTAACTATATTTCACAGCTAACTCGATTAATGGGCCATTAGTTACCAATCATAACCCTCAAAGTTAGATGTAATAAAATATTGGCTAAAATTAACACCAAATTCAAAGTCAATTAACTAAAAACCATTCTACATAACCATTCTAAACAAACGACAATCTTTATTTTTTGTTTAAAAATATCTAAGGAATAGCATTGGTATGGTAAACAACTAAGTATAATTAAAAAATTTTGCCTAGACGCAGTCTGGGCCTTTTTTCAATCGCAATTAGTAAGCAAATATCTAAGCTAACCCAATGACAGTTTCTTTTTTATATCTTCTTCAATACTTTAATTTAAATATGATGGCAGCCTCTCAACAATTCCATTAGCCATAACTTGCTTAAAAATAAATTGAATAATAGTAGTAAAACATGCAAACTAACAGAGGGTTGTCTTCCTAGGCCTCGCAAAGAGTAAAAGCCTTGGAAGACAAGAATATTAAGTTTCTCTCTCAACATGAAATTTTTTTATCTCCCTATTTTGTCACATGTGAACCGGTAGAAGATGATATCCAGGCTGAAGGCATCTTAATTTTCGACTTAAAGTTAGATTCCTCAACTAAGTTCTGGCGGCAAGACACATTCGATAGTAGCTGGAAGCTCGGATGATGTGAATCTCTTACTTCAAGATGATGGCGAATCCGATCGTGACCTTAATGAGAATCCCCCTCTTTTTGAAATAGAAGTAAGAGATGAAGAGGAGGAAGGAATTGTGGAGCTAAGCTAAGGGAAAATGAGCCAAGAGAGGGGACTTTCCCCTTAGAATATGAGGTACTCAACTAATATAGATTTCAACTCAATGTATTCTCAACCTCATGTAAACTTTGGAGGCCGCAATTCCGATTAGACAAATACTGCTAATCAAATTAGACAAGGTGAAACTATAAACGGATCGATGGGAACAATCGGCTAGGATTAGTTCTCAACTCAATTTATCCAACTTCAGAAAACACAAGCTTCATAAAATCAACTTATGACACCTCATCCTCATGAGAAAACTAGGCAAATAAAAAACACTTAAGGCCTCTAAGGATCAATATATTCCTCATCAGCTGCATCTTCAATCGACTAGCAAGATCATATGTTTTAAAACAATCTATAATAAATCCCAATTCAAATGACAACAAGTGAGGATTAAGATGGCGGCAGTGCAGGAATGATGATTCTTGGAGAGACTTTAGCTATAGAAGGAGAATAGGACGGAGAGGCTTAGGTTATTTAAGGCAGAGGAGGAATTATCGATAAAATCAATCAAAAACATTTTAAAACAGACCTAAATTTGGTTCAGTTGTGAATAGAATCAACGATGTTCAGCATATCCAAATTTAAGGGGACAAAGATCTCGACTATCCGAAAAGACTCTCTACAGGCAGTATTCAAGTAATCCAGAGAAGTAGCATAAATTCCAATTCTCAAGAAGGATCTCTCCCTAATAGTGGCTTTGGCTAAGACGGCAATCCTCTTTCAGAGAATGGAGGATCTCCTTCGCTTTACTTCAGTTAAGGCACAAAAACACTCAACAATTTCACTAATTCATCTTCTCAGGGCTTCAAGTAGGTGCAGCAAAGAAAAGTCATTCAAAAGAATAACATCAAATTTGCTCAATTTTCAGCCACAGTTAACATTACAAACCCTTAGCTTCAAGACAATTTATCATCTTATTCTTCATTTATTTATATTGAATCAGCTTTTCAATATATTTGTATATTTGGCAATAACTCCCATAGAGTCATCTGAATTTCCAAAGAATGTAAAGCGAAGGTTAAATTTTTTCCCCACAGTAGCAGACACTTTCAACAGGCATCACAGCTGGAAAGAGCACTGGTATGATAGCTTAATAAAGCAAAAGCCCTCTCGTAAATAAACTGATTTCTCCTTTTCATGCGGATTATCAAGCCTAGAGTCAAGATTATTTTCATCCCAATGAGCAATAAGAAAATCAAGAACAGCAAGACTCACTCATCTAAAAATAAATTAATTTTTATTGTGTATCTTAAGTGATCAATAGGCTTACACCAATAGTAACTTAAAACATTAGATGCCATTCAGACAAGCTTCAAATTTACAAGGTGGCGTCGAGAATGCAAAACTATAAAAAGATACACAGCACAGTGAAGGCAATAGTAATGCTATTTAATAAACACCGGGAGGCGGAGGCAAAAAGTCGATACTCAAAATAAGAGAAGCAAAGCAAATTGCTGAATCATTAAATAAGAAAGATATAAAGTATAGAGCTCATCATTACTCTCTGAGGAAAGAATAGGCAGTGATTATTTTTAGAATTATTGTAACTAAAAATGAACGAAGAACCCGAAGAGTAATATGAATAAGATGGTTATGTTGAAGGATCTCAGCATAATTACTCCAACCAACTTTCAAGTTAAAGAAAAGGCAAAGGGAATAAGTATGATTCAAATAGAAAGAGGCAATATGAAGGAGGCAGCGGTAAAAATAGAGCTTAAATTCAGTCAATCCATAAATATGTAAATTTTAAATATACATATCAGTTTTAAGTAGCTGATACTGACAAGCTAAATCAACTAGATGGAGCACTAGAGATGTTTAAGAAAAATTAGAACAACCATCATCATTAAAGCAGCAGTTAGTTATAGGCTTCAAAATTGTTTTGAATTTTGTAATGAAGTAGTTAAGAACTCCCGTGAATAATAACAATAACCCTTTTCATAATCATTAAGCCCGCTTTTCTGGTACTTACAGTGACAGAGATTATCCTTAACTGAAGGGTCAAAGACCTGAAAGCAGAGGAAGCGAAGATGATAAACGTTCTCGCTCCTCCCATCATGAACTTAGCTTATGATGGTCCCTAATCTTAAAACCCAAACTATTCTGACAACGCAAGTTCCATAGGATCAAGGGCTTTGAGTAATTATAATCCTGGACAAATTAATGACAGGAACAGAGGTCTCTACGTAGATCTCAAGATAAATGAAGCAGACGAGGACGAAGAGGATGATGATACCTATGGCATAAATTTGAAGCTTGATGAAGGAGATGGAGATGGCAGAAAAAAGACGAGGAGAATTTATGATGCAAAGTACAAGATTCCGCCCAACAAGAAACTCGTTGAATATAATATCGACTAACTAATCAGCAAGAAGAACTACTTAGTAAAGCACATCAGAAGATATAAAGATGCAACTAATGCTATCACAACGCTACTAATGGCTATATCAGCGGTATGTATAGTGATGATGTACCTTTACTATCAGTGAATCTATTTTTATTTAAAGAATAAAGATAAAATGCTAATAGGGAAATTTGAAAAAATTTTCTTAGTTATTATAGTTCCAGGCAGTTCTAAAAGACCCTTATTATGTAACTAGGGCTAGAGTGACTTTACCAACTCTTCAAGGCGGGTAGTACTATAATGTGAGCTAAATTTTCTTTAAATTATAAAATAATTAATCGAGCTATTTGAGGTATTTCCTTTACCGAAATAAAACAGAGGGTGCAACTGATTCTACTGATTCCAGTAATTAAGTCATAGTTTCAAATCTAGATGAACTTTGTGAAGGAACGAATAAGTATGCACTTTTCAATACCCTTGATGATGTTCTGTCTATTAAGAGCAATTTAGCAAGTAGCTATATGTATGCCTCTACAGGTTTCGATCTTTTCCTTATCATAGCTGTTTCTTGCCTCAATCGATTGCTAAAGTTTTAAATCCTAATTTATATTATTAGACTGATAAATGTCGGTTACATTTCATTCTTTTTGAAGGAACATCAAGTTCCAGTTCTTTTTCGCACACCTGAATCTTCAATATTCTACGACTTACAGAGAGCGAAATTAATGTTCTACTTGATCTACATCGTTTTATGTGGCATTTTGGCCCAGCTTAATTTCTATGAGGTTAATGATCCTTGCTTGCACACTGCTAGAGAAGATGTTTTCACCACTCAAAATGTGGATATGTACTAGTATGCACTTTTGAGTTTACTATGGGTTGTTGCTGTTCCAATTATTTTCGTTATTGGAATGGTCTCTCTTAAAGACAATCTCAAAGTGGGATGCTATCCGATCGTAATAGCAAACATAATTTTCGGGTTTATGCTCCTAATCCTGTCGCAGATAGTTATAATTTACTCACTACTTTACGGATCCTAACCTCTCCTGTAGTGGTGTCATCTTTTTAACTATGGAAACTTTGGCTTGACTCTGCTTAATTTCATAATCTACAGGGTATATTTCTCTGAGCATGATGTAACTCTTAATGAAAGCGGAATTAACAAGGACTATGGAAAGTGACTTCAAATTTTAAGTATAACTTTATTTTAGCATTCCTATTCTATTCATTTAACTTCTAAGTTTTCTAATCGACTTGATTTCAACGATTGATGCTTTATCAAGATTACTAACTGCTTGTTTAGCTGCCTCTACTCTGGCTTTGCTGCACTCAGATCCCTCTCTGCATCTTCAGCTATAGCTTGTGCCTCAACCTTCTTTGCGTTAACTATTTTTGCCTCTTCAGATGCTACTTTTTCTACCTCATTAGCTATTTTAGAATCCTTCTCCACTTCTACTAGCGCCTCTAAAATCTGCTCGTTCTTTGCCTTTAGTTGAGGCTGCAATTCCTCAATCTTAATCTTAAAGTCTGCTATGTTGACATTTGTATCCTTGAGTTTTTGCAGACCTATAGCTAATCTTCGCTTGCTCTTCATCTGCTCTTCTCTCTTAATTTCAAGAGAGCTCACATACAAGTGAATGAGGTCGAGATATGACTTGGGAGTTGTGTAAACTCTTCTTCTCAGCTTTTCGAAATACTCTGAAGCCTTTTCCTCAACAGTAGTGTGGATCATCATACACATTTCTGCCTAATTAATTCCAAATGAAGCTTAAACAATTGGTAAGTTCAATATGCCAAGTTGAGCCTTACTTGCTCGTTAGGAACTTCTACTTCTTTAAGGAACTCAGATGACACATATAAGAGAGCTTGCTCTGGCCATCTATCGAACCAATTGAGAGTGCAGCAATTGACTAAGGAGGGGAATTTTCTGCATCTAACTCTCAAGGAATCACCAACAGGACTCATACATAATGTGATGTGAAGTTTCTCTCTAACTCTCTCGTTGAAAGTCATTAGAATATTATCCCTATAGGCAGCATTAGAAAAGTTTAGGAAATAAAAATTTAACTTACTGAGTATCTACTCTCTTCAATTCGAGTACTATTGGTCTAACTGAGTTTATTATCTTGTCATAATCTTCAGGCAGGAATAAGTTAGGTATATCTCCAGTGTTTAGTAGATTGTTAATGTCTTCCAAGAAAGTCTCCTTTACGATTTGAGTATCAGTCAAGACTAGACAAATGCTTTGACCATCTATACCTGCTCCGAACATTAGCTCTTTCAAGAAGTCTCTAAATTATTCAGTTCCAAAGTTCTTGGTTATTTCTACTTGACGGCCTAAGTATCCCAACATATGGCATGAGAGTTTAGTCAAGGATTACTTTCCTGAACCACCCACACCAATCAGCATCATATTTCCTTCAAAATAATTCTAATACATAATTTCTAGGTTATAAAAATCCTCTTGGCTATCTCAGTACTCTTGCAATCCTGATTATGTGCTCAATAGCATCTTCAAAGAAAACAGATTCATCTTTCTCATGGCAGAAATATTGTAGTCTTCAGGAATTCTATAAGTGTTGATTTGAGTTTATTGATGTCCTTAATCTCCTCATAGTTCTTAGATGAGTCCAGTTTTAAGAGGTCTCCAAACATGAGATGTCCATTTACAAAGAGTTCAGCATGTTCAAAGCGAGCTCTAAAGTAGACGTTTGAAAGCTCAGCCATCATCTTCTAGAACCATATTTTGTCCTCTTCGTTGATTAAACGGTCATGGAATACTCTGCAACTTTCATGCATCCACAACTTTGCTAATACTTCTGGACTTCCAACTGATACTGGCTAAATACAGTATCTATAAAACGTATAATAAATAGCTTAACCATCAACATGCCTTGGAAAACTTTGCTAATGTCTCTTAGATTGAAAAGATAGTGGAATTTAGCAGGAGTTGGGCGTTTCTCTTCAATGATTCTGTTGTAAACTTCAATAGTAGCCATCACAGCTCCATCTCCCAACTTCTAAATGGTTTCTGTGAAACCTATTTTGAGGAACCCATTTAGAATACTTCCAAAGATCCTCTGCAAAGTTTATCTACTTGCCTCAGGGATGTTAAATACATTGAAATGCCTGGTGAAGCGAAGAGTGAGATCATTTCTGCCTCCACCTGGACGAGCTCCAGCGGCAATGACAGTGGCATCCTCTACTCTCTTCCATTCCAAAGTCTCTCTATCATAGAGTCCTTTTCTATCTACGAAGAGTCTAAGTTTGTATGGTAACATAATTTTAAAGTCTAAGTAGTTCAATAGGAGGTTGAGCTCCATACTTCTCTACAGCTGGCATATTTATGTCATCTACAAATATCGCCAGTTTCTTTCCTGGAGGAGCACCATAGAGACCCTTTCTCTTTCTTTCTATCTTATCTTCAATAGTCTTTTGAGTTCTGATTGATGAAGTCTAGGCTGAGAAATTCAAAAATACAGGGTTTATTGATTTCGCTTCTTGGATTGAAGATAGAAGATTTAGGATAATCACAGATTTACCGACTCCTGTCACTCCAGTAAAGAGTGTGGGCTTTTCTTTTTCCAAAAGAGTTTCTAAGCAATAGGCGAATCTCTATGTGTCAATCAATTCATAATAAAAGAAGACAAATTGGAAATTATTCATAAACTCTTATAAATGGTCGGAACAAGCATTTAGAAGAAAGGAATATCCTTGTCGAAAACAAATTCATCCATTTTGTTGGTCCATGGCTAGAATCTAACTTCCTTCTTTGTCTCAAGGTAGTATTCAAAGCAAGGTGTTGTTTTGAGGAATAGCGCAAGCTTTGAATTACTCTCTCACTACATCATCGAAGCGTTCCTAACCGAAAGAGTCTAGCCCTGCGCCGATACCCCAAATGTAAGCGAATGCAAAGTAGAAGGGAAGGTTCTTTTTCTTCTCCTCTTTATCGCCTTTGAATCCATATTGAGGAGTCAGCATTACCTCGAGGAAATTACAAAGAGAGGCAACTCTTTAGATGTCTACTGTTCTGATGTATTCTTAAATGTGTTTATTTAAGCAATGAAAAACTTAGATTCAACAAGCTTAAGTGATCTAATCTTCTCGAGAGCTGGCTCTATTGTGACATCAAAGAGTGACTATAGTACGTGCTTATGTTCCTCTAGGAGAATACTTTCATCAGGGTATATTCTTGGAATCCAGCTTTAGACATAAGGTTTCCATCCTAGCTCCTCAGGAGTCATGTAGACCATACCACAACGAGAAACTGTAGCTGGAGATGCCACTGAAAGATCTTAGACTTCGAAAAGCATTCTCATTTGAGATCTTAGCTTGATACGCTGACCATTTGCTAGACAGAGTGTCATTTTTCAACATAGAATTTAAAATTAATCTAGTCATGTTATCATCAAGCACGGTATTCATATTTTCAATCCAAAGAGCATCTACAGGTCCATCGAACACAACCCAAGTTTTATCTTCCTTATTTTCGAGGGCAGCTTCTCTCATAATCTTTGAGGCCAAGCCATCTCGCCACTCTTGAGAAATTGGATTCACTTCTCCATAAAGCTCTCCCATAGATATTGACTTAGGATTTAAGACCTCTTTTCTCACTGCCTGATAAATGTAAATTGGATGATGAAAAAATTGAAAATAGTCCATAGATATTTATCTGACATCTTTTGAGTGCTTTTCCTTTCTAAGGCAAGTCATTGCGTCTGCCAGCACATCGTAAGATGTTGTTTTACCGCCACCAGTTGGTCCAACGATCATAACTCCGAATCTCACATCGAAAGTATCGAAAAGCTACGAATTAAATTTTTAACGATCCATATATATATAGAGCTGCACTATTTTAGTCATGAAAGCTGGTACAGGCTAAAGTCCTCTTGCATGAATTGTCTCAGAGATCTAGTTCTCAAGCTCCTCGAAGGATACATCAGGAATAACTGCAGAAGGGAATAGATCTTGAATCAGAGCAGAGAATAAGGGTAGATCATCCTTCAAGAACTTGGGAACATTAGAATCTCTCATAGCTCTGATAAAAACCAATAACAGTCGGAAAATATACTATTATAAATGATGAGCACGATATCTTCGTCCAAATCTTTCTAAGCTCTCTTGAGTGATCCTGCCATGACTAGCACAGACTTTACAGCTCTCATACCAAAGTCGTAATGGTCTTATTGAGAGAGCTACTCTGAGGAAAGCTTGTACAGCTAGACCATTTTCTAAGAGAGAGGTCTAGCATTTTAGAAGCCTTCAGCGAAGAGCATGATTTCAGCAATCAATCTGTAGTTGGGTATCATCATAGATACTGGTCGGAACAAGACCCTTCAAGTTATTTAAGAATATTCATTAAGCACTAAAAGAAAAATTATCAGGGAGCTCAGTTCTACCCGCATAACCAGGGTTCATTGTAATAAATACTCCGCATGTAGGTATCAGTGGAATCATGTTGTCCTCAAACATAAATGATTGAGCTTCCTCATATGCTAAGAGTGCTCTTCTGATTGTCATTAGCTGTTGAGCGATCACAGACAACACTTCAATATCAATTCTATTGAACTCATCTAAGCAAGCCCATGCTCCAGTTTGAGAGAGTCCTGAGAATAGTCTTCCCATCATGACATATGTAATCTATTCAGAGCAGTTGAACACCACGCATTTTCATACTCAATAAAATTGTAAAACTTCGATAATCCAAGACCCTTTGCAAGATCCTTGGTTGATTCAGTCTTTCCGGTTCCGGCAGGTCCTGCAGGAGCAGCTCCTAATTTGATATTAAGAGCTCCTGTAATAGTAATCCAGCATCTATCTGTGAGAGGAGTAATAACCAATCTACTAGTAGCTCCCATATACTCATATCCATAGACAAAGGAAGCGTTAACTTATTTTACAACACATGTGTCTTTTTCTTCATCCCAATAGTAGCGTAACTGCTGTTGCCACAAGAAGTCCTAGATAGAAGACACTTGCTCTTTCATTAGATTCTCAACGATATCTCTTGCATGCACATCGCAGGTGATTAAGGCAACTATAATTTTACGCCTTATTGAGTCTAAGTTTCCCTTGACTAGTTCAATTAGCTGAGTGAGTTATACAACGTTTACTTAATTCCAATCCTGGAGTGAGACACATTTAAATTTTTATAATAGGCTACTTTCTTCAATTGAGAAAGGGTTGTCAATCATTTCATTGATATAACTCTCTGAAGAAGAGCACCAAAGAACTTGGGAAATAGTAGAGACAACTTGACCAGGATGCTTCATCACCCAGAGTTTTCTTTCCATGTTGGCAGTGTTGGTGTAATCTTAAAGACCACTCTTCATGATTTTATGAACTGTTTCAACCATACCCAGCTGCACCATTAACAGCCAAGTTTCAACTTAGTTTCTTGCTTTAAGGACTTTATTAAGAGGTATCTTTTCTCCTTCTCCAGATATCATAGCCATAATATCGATTCCATCCTTGATATCTAATCTGAAAATATTGTCAAAGCATGTCCTTAAGTTATTAAAAATCTCTCAATTTGATAACATATTATTCTATGTTTTGTTGGATGACTTCTAAATCATTAGACTTTGCTAGGATCTCTAGAAGTTCATCATTTGATAAGAAATAGAATCTTGGAAAAGCTTGACGTTTAGTCTCCAGATAGCGCTCTAACTACTTCTGAATATCTTCAAGCGTTTCGTTGTAGACTATCAAGTTTTCATTGAGATTGTTGACGTTCTTCAGAATACGCATAACGTTTGGAGATTTATGCACTCGCTGCATGAGTTGCTTAAACTATTTGTCTACATGGTCGAACTTTTAAGCTTCGTTAAGAAGCTGCTTGCGGATATCTCCAGCAGTAAAAATGTTCTCTAGATACATCCACTACTTCTGTAAAAATATCCAGTTATCTAGTACTTTAGAGAGTAGCTGAAGATTCTTCTTCCAGACTTCAGCTTCGCTTCTAAGAGGCTTCACAAATCTAGAACCAAGAATAGTGTTTACTGAAGCCATACTTTCGTCTAATGTGGTATATACATCATCAATATCTTCTAGAATGTAGCTAGTATCCTTAGTGCCTTCTTTGTAAACCTTAGATTTAAAATCAACTTTCTTCCAAGTCTCTTCAATTATAGCCATCTGAGCTCTGAGACTTGCTTCTGCAGTTGCTTGTGCACTAACCCCTTGAATTTCCTCTTGATACTGCTGGGCATTAAGCTTGATCAGTGACTCTAGGGTGAATGCCTCATCTTCTATGTCGAAGTCATAGCCAATTAAGTCCTTGATTTCCTTCCAATGCTCTTGCTTGAGATTCTCGTTTCTCAGAGCCGTGACAACAGGCATAGCTGCTTTGAAAGTGTCTACCATTTACTTTAGTCTTTAAGCGATTGGATTTGGAGGCAAGTTCTTCTCAACTCTATTGCATATCTTTGAAAATTGATCAGCCTTAGCTTATATTTCTTTAGCGTTAATGCTGCCAAACTTTTCCTTAATCCAGCCCTCAGTTCTTTCCTCCCACTCTCTTAGTGATCTCCACATCATGCATCTGAGTGTAAGTTAATTTTTATCACAGTAAGATTATACTTCTAAGTTGCTCTCTTAGATTTTCTAGATTTTCAAAGTGAGTTGCCTGCACCTGCAAAGTTTCTTAATAGTTGTTGTATTTGACAGCAGTTGTCTCCAGTTCTTTAAATGTTGACTCTAGAGTATCTAATCTTCTCAGTATGTCATACATACTAACCTCATTACAACATATCATTTTTCAATAACCTTGTTACTCAAGAATGCTTCATCTTCTGTTTGAGCTAAGCACTCGTTGATCTACTGATTAAGTTTGGGAATTTGCTCATCGAGAGACTTTCTGAAGGTATCAAGGTTTGAATTCTACGAAGACTCAACTTAGGCGATAATATTGACAAGCTTGGAAATGTCTGTAACAGCTTCATTGTGAGAATCTTTATCCTCCTTCTTAAATGTAATGGTAAACTCATGGAAGATATTGTAATACTGCCCATACAGATCCACCCTATCTCTTACATCTTGAAACTGCTCTTGCACTTTATTCAGGGCATTACTTTACTCAACGAAGTCTTCCACAGATGCAGTCGATTTGCTAAGGGATTTGATAGCTGCTGTGAGCCATCTGCGCATTTCATCGGTACGTTTGCGAATAGTATCTGGCACTATCTTCTCAATTTAGATAAGACATCTCTTTGGAGAGGGTAATAGAACTTCTCTAGTAAGCTAATAAGTATTATAATTTGAATTTATTTTGTAGTACGAGTGTTGTCCAACTTAAGAAGACCTCTGAAAGCAACTTGAGGAATAACTTCAAACCTCTCCTTTTGAATCTTGAATAGCTTAGTAGTGTAGATGAGCATCTCTGTTGGCTGTCTCAATCTCTCATCTATCAAAAGAGTGAACTCAATTCGCTCATTAGTCCAGTAAACGTGGAGATATTTCTATAGACCTTCCAAGAAGTCTTAAGCTTTGTGATAAGCAGAGTCAAGGATCTGCTCGATCAAAAGATTCTATGATGAGTAGAGTTCATCTTCCTTAATCCAGTCATAAGGGTTGAGATAATTCTTTTCAGGAGCTTCCCAATCATCTCCAACCATATCATCCCACTCTTCTAATGCGTTAGCATAAGGAGTCAGCTCATCATGCTTTGACTTAAAAATAATTAAGATATTGAGCTTTTAATTCCTATTTAGACCATCTTTCAAATACTTAGAGAGATTCAAGTCCTTAGGCTAACACATTTTAAACCATAGCGAGAATGTCATCTCTTGAAGGGTCTATGAAAAGCCATCTTCTGAAGAGCATAGGAGCTATAACCTTCATGATCTTGGGGTTCTTTCTTTTGACATTTCCATCTGAATCAAATGACATATTCTCTACATCTTCTTCCTCAAATTGTTCCTCTTCGTCCTCCTCATAATTTCAATAGTAAATAGAATGCAGTATTCTGAGAGCCTCAGTGTTCTTCTTCTCAGGTTCTAGTTCTAGATGAACTGTCGGATCAAAGTCCTCTTCCTTGCTGTTACCATGAGGTGGAAGTTTAAAATCTTGAGGCTTGACTTGATCCAACTCATCAGGTGGTATGGGATTTTCAGGGTCGAATACTACTGATACTTTGAACATGGGTTCCATACCCTTGTGCTAATACATATCATGTTCAGTTAGAGCTGAGTTATTTGACTGATCGAGTCTCTGAAGCTTGTTAAGCAGTTCTCTCACTGAGTCTACATAAACTGCACTTAAAGATTCCATAGCCAAGAAGTCGACTAGAATAAAATTTAGAGGAGAATATATCTTAAAATTATTATAGATAAGCGAATCTCAAGAATCGAGAGCACTCCTTTCGAAGATTAGATCTGTGGCCGTATGTCATGTGATCAGGGAAACCAAGATTCTCAAAAACTGAGTTAGACTTCTTTCTCTTCATAGCAGCAGCTGTGGCATTAACTTGGTTCAGGGCAGAGGAAGGATAAATTAAATGAGAAATAGTTTTAGTCTCTATTAATTTGGATTATTCTTCCTTTGCTCTTCATCAAGAGCAAGTTCAGAAATGATTCTTTCTCTAAGCTCTCCAAGCATGTTATCGATGGCTTGTTTAACATTAACTCTGCACTTTTCAGAGTAAGACTAGATCTTCTCACTGACGAGGGTCTTCTGTTTCTGCTATAGAGATGCAAACTCCTCAATAGTGACGCAGTCAAGGGTCTTAGAGATATCAATGAATCTCAGCTTTTGCATATCATTACAGAATGACTTGTGGTTATCTTAATTAAATTAAGATTAGAAATGGAATGTTCTAGGGAAATATAAGGATATTAAAAGGTTAAGAAGCTTGGGTCTAAAAATATCGTCTAGGATAAAGAGCTTCTCTTCGAGCATTCTTCTTGCTTTGGCTCTCTTGTAAGAAAGAATGTTCTTGCGCCACATTCTGAGGAACTTCCATCTCTTGAATTTCTTAAAGAAGGATAGCTCCTTTAATATGATTGTATGAGTCTCTTTCGATCAACCATCTCCAAGGGTTATGAATTCGACAGGAGATTCATTAAGATACAGAGTAATACCCTTCGCTGATAAAGTGTAATATTTTTGTTCTGAACGGTCGTGATACTAGCATACTTGCAGATCGTAGGGATTACCATTTGCATTTGGATTCAAGTAAACGAACACTGACTAGTCGGTTTGCTTGCTGTCAAGAAGTAACTCAATGTAAACATTTCTTTTACATTAATATTCAAATTTCCAATTGAACAATTGAAAGTTTTCAAATACAAAGGAATAATAAATCCTCTTTTATTGTTTACTTATCTAGTTCTGACCAAGTTTTCTTAGCTTTATGAGAATGGCCAGTATTCTTATCTGCTTCATTTTTCTATCCTATATTACTACTCGTGAAATCTTGCTCACCACCCTCCTCTGTGGTTTACTTAGCTGCGTTGCCCATGAGATTTACTCGACTCATGTGGTTTGCAGGTGCAGCAGCATCTAATGGCGATTTAGAATTAAGCTAAGCCAAAAATTCATCAGTATCTTGACCATACATTTCAGCCATTGATCTAGAGAGCTGAAGGAAATAGTCTGGGTTATTTAACTTTCCAGTTAGCTTATCAAGAAGATATTTTGAGCGAGCGCGTTCGAACTTCTTTTAAGAAAAGGTGCTCAAATCATTGAACTGAATAAGAGAAGGGTCTCTTTGCATATTCTCGCTCTACTGTATCTATTACTAAATCTACTACTTGTAAATAACAATAGAATTATTAGGAATAAGATTGCTGGGTTGATAATTAATTGTAGAGGATATCCTTAATCTTGGACATTCTGTCATTCTACATCTACTGAAGGGGTTCGTAATCTACTTTTGGTTTGCTCATCATAAGCTTAGCTGTGAAAAAGTCTTTAGTCCCTCCCCTTCTCTGATTTGATTAAGATGGCCTTAAAGGTGTCATAGTTGTTAAGCCAGTGATTGAATGAGCAGTGTGAGAGTAAAGCTAAGAGCTACTCTGATTGTTCATACCATTTGCTTGATAGAGATTGGCACTGCTGTAGTTATGAATATTTGCGCCGCTCTGATTAATCTAACTCATACCTTTGCTTGATGAATAGTAGTTATTCATGTTCAAATTTTACTACTAGTTCTGCATCATCATCTTTCCTGAGATATTAATTGCAGATTTACCTCTCATTTAGTTCTGATTCTGAAAATTCTGAGCGGTTGGAGTAATGGAAGGGAGTTGTCCATGAGATACACCTGAGTTATCATTCAAATAAGGATGAGCACCTTGCATAATCTAAATGTCTGAGGCTGAAGCATTAAGGCCGCTGCTGTATCCCATGCCTCCGCCAGTGCCAGTGCCTACATTTCCAGCTCTACTCTGTGACGGCAAAGAGTGATCGTTCATTCCACCACCCAAAACGAAACTGTTATCGTGCTTTAAATAGCTAAAGGACTAGTCATGTGTAAGTAGGTTAGTGAAATTCCCAGGGTGATTAGTGAGGTATGTTTCATTTACGTTGAATGAGCTGTTCATTTCCTGCAATCTTCTCTTTACAGCACTTGATGGATCCTTTTACTTCTTTCCCATCTTGGCTGAATATGGCCTTGCACTCGCCCTCTTTTCGAGTGGTCTTTCAACAGATGGAAGTGGGATATTACTCACGCCTGTGTCATATAATCTATTCATCAAGAGTCTCTTCTTCACTTAGTCTGGTGCAATATTGAGTAAGCTTGGATTAATTCTGCCTAATGAATTGTTCACTGCCGCCTAGTTAGAGTTTCCATTTTGAATTCCATAAGGCTGCTAGTAAGAGGCGCCTATATTCGTATTAGATTAAGCTGAATTGTAGTTCGAGAGCTAAGTTGGCCTCTAGTTTTAGTTGCTATAAGGTATTTTTCTACCATCCTTAGCAGATTTTGTCCTCAATAATTTTAAATGAAAATTTTAAGTATCCTCTGCTGAGCATTTGCTGCAGTAGTGTTGCTTGAATAAGAGTCATCCTATTAGTTTGCATATGCTTATCGGGAAGCCTGCATTTACTAAAACTCTTAGAGCTTCTTCATATTTAAATTTTTTATTTGATTGATTCAAACTCCGACTAGAGGCCTTAAATCCTAATCTCACTTATTAATCAGTAGATTTCTATAAGTGTGTCTTATTAATTTGATTTAAAGATTTGAATTTACGCCTTATGCATAATCATAGTCAAGATTTGATATAAATATTATGATGTTGGTGAATCTTATATTCTTAATCTTCATCTCTAATGATAAGGATTGGCCTTTCTGTTGAACCTTATTTCACTCTTTTATATTATGGGTAAGGATTGCTTCAACTATTCATAAGATCTTTTATTTAGAGTTTCCATTGAAGATTATTGTGAGTGTTTTTTAACAAACATTCCAGCCCAGAATGTGACATTTTAACTCCCTCCATCAAAAGCTTTATTCCTTCCTATATTTGTCTTTTATTAGTTTTGTGCAACATCATTGCTCCTCTCATTAAATTGCTCTCTAAAAGTCTGGTCATTCTTTTGGTCTTAGATCATTTGTCTCACATCATTAGTTAAGAAGTTCAAATTTAAACTGGTTATTACACTTCCATCTAAAGAATAATACGCACAAATAAAAATAAGGAAAAATTATTGTGTAATCATTTCTATGAGGCTTTATTCCTTATTATGGTTTGTCTTGGTACGAGTTAATATAACTACGAGCATTTGTTCTAGAAAGACTAACAGATTGCTCTTAATAAGGAAGACTTTGAAAACTCACAGAAGATTTTATTAAAAAAGATAAATATATTTAAATGATCTTGACTAATCCTTTCTTTAACCTTCTTATATCCTTACAGAATCATATGGGGATAGAGAAGTAAGGCTTCCTTAATTAAAGAAAATTACCAATAATTAATTTTCTCCTTTGTTGAGTGGATCATAATTTTATTTAAGAAAACCCTTCCTTGAATGATTAAACTTTTCCAGTGAATATGGCATTTGATATATCTTTTTTAAATTAAAATATGTGTTTGAAATATATATCCAACTCGAGTATCTAAGTTTTTTTCTTAATTCTCTTCATTGAATGGGTTTGCTGAGTTTGATAAGTTCTAGTCCTTTGAGGCTATAGATTGCTTGAAGTTTTAGTTTAACTTTACAAATGTTTTGTACATATTGCTCTCAGGAAATACTTTCAGTCTTAGCTTTTAATAATTTAAATCACTTAAATTTCTTTGTTAAATTTAACAAGATTTTAAATTATAAGTATAGCTATTGACTTTAGATATTGCCGTCTTCTTTTGTAATAGAATTCGCTGAAGCATTTGAATCCTTAGTAGTAAATTAGTTTTAGTAGGTTGATTTCAGATTCTGAAAACTTTTTGATGCTTCGGGATCTTTCACTCCTAGAGTTAAATAGTTGTAGTATACTTTAAATTATAAAATTAAAAGTAGTATCCATTGAGGTTTGTAAATTTAGATTGTTGAGCTCTCCTAAAGTTCTCAGATGTGCTCCTGTAAGGAGATTCAAAGGGAAAGCTTTTGAATTTCTGTTCTTCAAAAGTATTTAAAAGCTAATTTTAAATCTCCTCTTTGTAGGAATTATAGACAATATATTTTATGGAATTAAAAACCTATTTTTTATTTTTCTTTTCTTTATAAATAAAACTCTTAAGATTCATTAAATTATTTTATATAAAAATTCTCACTATTTACTACAAATTTAATTTCAATATTCCAATAGTTATAGATACACATTTTTTAAAGTGCTTGGACTAACTTAATCCTCATAATTTAAACAAGCTTCTCTTTGACTGAGTTCATTAGCTGAGTCTCTCTGGGAAAGATCATTAGTCTTAATAGTTTAAGCCTAGCAAAATAAATAAATTTTCATTTAATTTAAGAGTAAAATATTTTATTCATATTCATAATTGAGATAATAAAAAATAAATTAGACTCAAGCTTTAAAAAAACTCTAGGCTAAAAAAAGTTACAACTTAATGAGGAATAGAGATAAAACATTAAATAAGACAAATAGAGAGAAAAAAAATTAATTAAATAAAGTGTAAAGCAATTTAAAAAATTTTAGCGAACCTTACTAACTGAGAGATCATCTTAAATTTTATTGTTGGCTATTTGGTGAATGTTAGTTTTATATTTCTAAAGTTGTGAAAGAAATTACTTTTATCTTAAAATCTCTAAGTCCTTCAAAACCCTAGTTTTATCCTAATTAAAATGATACCTCACATTTTTCCTGTTTATAACTTGTTGCTATTGCTCCTCTTTTTATGTTTGATATGTAAGGTTTTCTATTTATCTTGATGCCTTAGTGGTTTTGATTTGGGTTTCTGTCTAGAGACTTTGAAATGGCTTTATTTGTTTGAGTTGTTGAATATTAGAGATTGACAAATTACGATGGCCTAGTGGCAAATTCTTTCTCTTAGGCATGCTTATAGTGGGTGTCAAATTATTTCGATATCTCTCAAATTATATGCTTCCTGCTTCTAATTTTGGCTTATTATTAACATTCGAGAAAAGATTCTATGCTTAAAAATATCTCATTAAATTAAAAATTATTAAGAATTAATACGGCATGTTTTAAAATGAAAAAAGAGGCATTGTGATGAAATAGAATAGGTTGTTTTTAGAAATTTTACAAGACTTTTCCTAAAATCATTATATATATAATAAACATTACCTGATGAGAAAAATTAAGTAGATTTTAAATATATTTATCTCATTCTTAATTTAAAAATAAAAACTGCTTCTTTCTCTCTGTTATTCTAATGTAATTGAGGTTAAGCTGTTTCAAAGTTTTTCAATTCATAATTATGGGAGAAGATAGTTTTGCTATCTATTGCAAATTTTGATGGAGCTTGTTTTTTCATTTTATTTTAATTAAAATATCCCAAAAGTGCTATTAAATGTAATTTTAGGTAATATAAAAGTATCTATAAATTATAAAATAAATAATAATTTTAATAAAACACCTTCGAGTCATTTACAAAGCAAATTTTGAATGAAATCAATAAATAAAGGTGCAACTTAGTTAATTATTAAACTTAAATACTTGATATATTGGGTGATAAAGTAGGAATTGAATACTATGCGTGGTCATATTTTGAGATCTATGACTTTCCAAAGAGTAGTAACATGCCTCTTTTTCTCTGGCTTTGGAGAAAACGATTGCTGATCTTCTCTCAACTATAGATAATAGATAATTTAGTATTTTATTTATATCAATGTTTTATTTGCAGGATAGTTAGCTTTAGTGAGAAGACTCTTTGCAGACTGACTGAGACTACGTTTGAGGATGGACCTATCAAGAGCTTTGGCTTTCTTTTTCTTCTGAGGCACTCCGTGAACCAACAAAATCTAGTTACTCTGTAAGTCCATATCCACCTTCACTACTGGCTTTTTCTAAACATCAATTACAGTATGCATTACAAAGTAAAATTGTATTCAGTTTTAATTAAATTTAATTAAAATTATGCGCATAAATTAATTCTTTGTAGTAAGATTATTTATAATATATTTGTTAATACAGACTCTTATTTTCTTCGTAAGAGGCAGTAAATTTAGTAATTTTCTATGAAATTTCCCAACCTGCAATTTTAAAGTAAATATCATTTGAATATAAGTGTAATTTGAACAATATTTCATTATTCTTTAGACCTCTATGTTTTAATTTTAAGTTCGAGAGCATAATAAATAAAATTAACTCATAGAGCTCTATCTTCTAGAGGAAGACTTCGTATTTGAGTGGGTGTGTGACTCAGTCTCCACTCTCTTTGAATGGATGTTTTCCAGATAGTCGGATTCTTCATCCACGAAATTTCCATAAAGTTAACTGCTCATTTTCCTCTACTAAGATTTCGCTGCTGGAGTAAATATCTGCTACTGAAATTCATTCTTAAACTCTTAGTCTAACGATCCTCGTAGCACGTTTAAGTTTTATCTCATTTTCAATTATATAAATAAATTCTTAGAGATATTTAAATTAAATTTAAGAAAATGTTACTTCTCCAAGACTCAAATAATATTTTATTAAGTTAGGCAACTCTTAATAAGCTGAATTATGTTTCTTGCCTCTATTGAGATAAGGACTGCTATCTAAGATTGACTTGTTAAACTTTAACTGGGTCGTACTACTGTTGGCTTAGACTTAAGTCTACGCTCAACTTGGACATTTTCAGTTAAGACATAAATAATTTTAACTTTCAGTACTAGGCTCTTACTAATCTAACTCTGATTGATTTTGTTTCTGCTTTCTTGCGCTATGAAAGTACTTGCTCTGGGATTCAAATCAATTGCTCCAGACTTCTTGTCGCTTATCTTCCTTTCGTATTTTGTTGGCACTTGAGCTTTTTACTTAACTTTTTAGGAACTGGCCAAAGCCCCTACTATATCATTGAAGCCCAGATCCTTAAAGCTCTTTCCAGAAAGCTAGATATCACTTTGCACTTAGATTTTATCTAGTCCACTTATCTTCTAAATTATCTCCTCAATATTCTTGTCCTATTGAATCCTATATATAATACAGATAATGGCTGCTATTTAAAATTAAGAATCTGCTTTGAACTTCTCTTTCTCTATCTGCTACTGGCCTTTTCACTCATTTACTTATCATTAGAATATTTCCTCCTCCCACTCTTGAAGAACTCTTACTGAAGCTCATTTGTGAAAATAGGCTGTTAGTTTTGCAGTTTCAAATTTTGGCTGGAGAGAAGTTTCCCCTTCTAGCCCGAGAAATGAAGTGACTGTCTCAAAACTGAAGTCTGATTTTGCTATTGAAGGCTCTACTGCTTCTTGTTTTTGCTAGTTTTATTGAGAACTTCAAGTCTTGAACTCTAATCCTTGAGATAGTAGCTGTCTCTAATCTCTATCTTTTCCTCATTATCTTGGTGCTCCCTAATTTCTTAGTCTCTGTCTTCTATCAGGAGTAGGTTATCATCCCGAGGGGAAGTTATGAAGTGAGAGTAGATTTCCCTGCCATCTGCTTGCTGTTCAAGGTCTGAAAATAGGGCTTGATCTTAAAAGTATATATAAATCAAAATTAAGTCTTTAAAATCTTATGCATCTTTAACACCGTGAATTATCCAATTAAAAAATATTTTACCCATTTAAGCTTAATTTAGTTATATTTTAATTTCCTCACACTTTTAAACAGTATATTGAAAATCTTTGTTTCATAATTTATTATGCTCTGGAAATATATCTTAATATTGAAAAAAATGAAACTGCTTCATAAATAATTATGATGCTCTCTGATTAAACTTAAACTTGACCTTGAATCAACAAACTAAAGTATTAATAAGCAATTATTTAATGATAAAATTGTTGTTCAACCTTGTCAAAAATATAGCTTACAAGAGCATGAGGTGATTTTAGATGTATTAAATCTCCTGGAAAGCACTTAATTCTCACTCCAAGTTTAAATTATTTATTTTTTAATAAAACCAAAGCTCTCAACCCTTAATAATTAAATCTCAATTATACAATTTCTTATAATTAAAATATTTTATGCCTTTCATTAAAATAAATTTAAATAATTTGTTGAATTATAACTTCAGAGGAGCTCTTGTAATTTTCAATAAGTGAACATTTACTTTCCTTATCAAACAAACCTTCTGATGAATCTCTAAGATCTAAGACATGAAGTGGTGGAGTTGCTTAAGGAAATTAAAACTCATCAAATTTTCTATAAGCCTTGTCTCCTATCTCTTAGGAGTGTTGTTAGATAAAATTAAATTAAAAACCTCTTTTAAAATTACAATTCGATGCCTTGATAATACTTTTTCTAAGAGCTATTTGCCTTAAAAGAAGAATGCTGATTTGTTGTTCCAAATATGCAATTCTTGTTCTACTTTAACTCTTTCTAAAGAGCGGCTTTCTTCTAAATTAACTAAGGACTTTAAAGCTGAGGAGGTATTTAGCTTGCTCTAGTCAGGAGAGAACACATTTACTCTTAACAAAGTAGGGGCCTTGTTAGAATATTACAAGCTGTTTATGGATGGCTGCGCTGCAGAGAACTGCAAGTGACTTCTTCTATTTGAAAAAGCCAAAATAGATTAGGAGCTGCCTGTTAACCCATGCTTTATCTTAGATCTAAGCAAGGGAGATTTTTCAGCTGATGATATTTAAAGTTACTTTCCATTCTAGTTAGTATTCTTTATCTATCTATTAAAATTAAGACTATGAACAATAAGGATGGAGAAATTATTGTAGCTTTGAGACCATAGAAAGCGTCGCATTCACAGACTAAACTGGCTTTTAGGTTATTATGGCAAGTTCTAAGTTCTAAATTTGAAGATTCTCATCCTCATTCTAGAGGCTTTTCCTTTTCTTGGCGATAATCCTATTTTACTTAAGTAAAGTAGTTTATCCCACAGGTTAATTTTTTACAGAACTTTCCTCCTCAAAGTTTAATTAAAAAATAGTTAGAGCCCTACTTATTCACAGATTATGGATAGGGGTTTATGTTTGCTATGCTCAATCTGGTCTATTAATTTTTTACAGAGAACATGAAGCCTTTGTTACTTCTAGTTGAGAGCATTGGACTCCTCTCATTTTCAAGGTTTTTAGACTACTAAGCTTGGAAGGTGGAGGCTTGAAAAGCTTAGTCGCTGACTTTAGAAATTGATTCCACTTGATAGGGAAGCTTTCTAAGACCTGATGAGCTTGGGCTGCAAAACTAGCGTGAATTAATTTTAGAAGGGCTTTGATGTCTCTAAGCTTGAGTTACCGAGGGACTCTTTATCAAAATAGGAGCAAAAAAATTAACTTTGAGGCTTAAGTGTTTAATTTTAGAATAACCCTTACTTTTAGGTCACTTTCTTCGTCAGAAACTGCTTCCTTTAATTAGGACTCTTTAGGTTGCAAATTCAATAGAGCACGACTTGATTTCTTCTACAGCTTTTATCTCTCATGTTTTGGCTGAGCAGATTAAACATGTCCGATATGGAAATTTTCTTCATCTGAGGGCAAGGCAAGGGGAGACACCTCAAGGTGATTAATTTTTTCTTCATGATAGTTAAAAGGGCTTTTGAAGATTGGATTGAATAAGTACTTGTGAGCAGATTTTGGGAACTCTTGTTTTTTTAATCACCTGATTTATTTTCAGTTAAAACTTTTTTCATAGTATCAACTTATAAAATCTGTTTTTTGAAGTTTACTTATCATTTTTGGCAGCAATAAAATAAAAAAGTTATAATGCATGATGGAGTGGTGATCTCAAATTTTATTGATTTGATAATTGCACTTTTTCTATCTCTCTTTCTAATTGTAAATTTAGAGGATTTAAATTTCTCTTTAGTTTTCTGTTTGATAAGGAGTTTTTGCTTGGGCTCTGCTGACCACTATTGGCAAATAAATGTGTCCAATAAATTTATAAGAATATTTTTTGCTTAAAAATTATTGGCCTTGCTCATTTATATAGTGGTTCTATTTTCATTTTTCCTTTGTGAATTAAAGGTTAATGTGAGATGATTTCTCGTGATATCTTCACCATATTATAATTCTTTTTGTTGAGAGTGCACCTCTCTAATTTCTAAATTCTCTCCGCATTAAACATTAATTCACATAAGAGAAAAAAATTAAAAATCACTCCGTTGAATATCTGCTTTTGCTCTTTGCTCTATAATATCATTTGAGATTAATCTTCTGATTGAAACTAAGGGAATTAAGGCTAAACTAATTGCGAATCTACGTCATCATCATCCTCAAGCGTCCTATCTCCTCTGGGGAAATCCAACTTCATCTTTCGGGTTGTCATTGGTGATTCTTCTATGTTTTCAGACTTTTAAGAAGACCTCATAATTTAATATTCCAAACATGAAAGAATGTAAAAGTACTAATTATAATTGCGACGTTTACCTTTGAGTTGGTGCTTTAATGACTTTACGAGTTTTTAAGCTGTGCTTTTTTAGGGTCTCTCTTTTTTGTATCAATTTTTATATCTTTAGAGAATTTTTGTAAATGCGAAGTACCTTCGAAAGCTTAAAACTAAGGAGTTTCAGGCAGAGATAAATTCCCCTCTTTTTGAAAAAGCAATTAGTTTCTAGGAGAAGTCAATATGCTTGATATATATAGATAGTACAATTTATATATTATATTATTTCTAATTTGATACAGGTACATCTTCAATTTTAGACAGATTTTTCAATTGGAATGAGAGTTTATTTTTAAAAGGTGTTGTGTTTTGAGAAGGCATTAGGTTCTTGGCAGGTTGCAGTAAAGAGGTGTCCTCATTAGATTTAAGTCCTTCCTAAGTCTCTCCAGATTTGAAATGTATAAAATTGGATACTAATTTCATAAAACCAGAGGATTATAGGTTTACTAAGCTTGTAAGGGGTGCGTTGATAGCTTAACTTGACCCTGAGTGATTTGGATTTCGCGAACGAGGGGTCCTAATTATCATCATAAGATTAATATTAAAGTGACTTTGATTTAATTTATAAGGTTCGAATCAAAAGCCATAGTTTATAGAATAATCGGACTTACTCTAAGAGCTTAATTTCATCAACATACTATTTCAACCTACATTCAATTATAGAATACCATTTTTCTAAGATTATCATATACAAATAAATACATATATAATATGAAGAAGTATTAAGTGGCTATTGCATAAGAAAAGTGCTTCCTTATTTCGCATAAGTCTCATCTTTTTCATATATAGTAATTTCATCTCTTAATTTAAACAAATAATAGTATCAATCAGCTAACAATTTAAATAATTCTAAATCTCTAACACAAAATCGTTCCTCAAATATAATTTGCTCTCATTCTATTATTCTACAAGCTAATAACTTGCGTTTTTATGAGAGGCTTGATAAAATATTTTGTATTAAGCAATAAAACTCATCACAAAAGTTTGAACTCTCCAGTAAGTAAGTTAACCATTCTAGTTGGTGCTGGCCCTAATCCGCATACTGTAAGAGATCCTTCCTTTATCTAAGTTAATCCTGCATCTGCTACTACATAAGCTGGAATTGACTGCTCCTTTGCCTTGCTCTATAGGTCCAATCTATTCAAAAAAGGTTTAGCTTATGTCATCAATCAATAGATAAATTTATCAGAAACAGCAATTTAAGGTCTTTACTTACAGCTCTTGCTCTGAAGAGACTTTGAGGCAAACTTTCTTCTATCCTTCCCATGACCAGCTGCTTAGTACCTTTTTCCAGTATTCACTCTCTTTTGAGTACTTCTCAGTTTGCTTATAAGCTCCAAGGGTAGCATGTCCACACTAAGCACCAATCTTGCCCTTGCCCATCTTAAGGTCCTCTCTTACTACCAATACCATTTTGACATCCTTAATGGGATATTTCTGCTCCAAGATGTCGTCAGGGATTTATTTGGAGCCATCTGCTGAGTTAAGGCACTCTGAGTCTGAATCGTCATCAACCCAATCTGACTCTTCCTGCTGCTCTTCCTCTTCATCTTCTCCATTTTTGACGCGCTTGACTCTTCTCTTCTTCTTTTTACTGTCATCCTTCTTGAACATCCTATAATACAAGTCATGCTTAGAATTCATCTTCATTGGGGAAAGGACATGGAAGATTTAACAGGAATATAAGAGTTTGATCTTAGAAGGTGAAATGTCTCAATGTATTATGTGGAAGGGTGATTAACTTACTTTCTAACTATGTCTACAAAGAGACCAAGGATTACTCCCAGAATTATCCACACTATTGCTGCTTCAGCCATTTACAATAAAAATAATACAAATATGTTCTGACATTAAGTTAAGCATAAATTGTGAAAATACTGATTATTTAATAAACTATTTATTATTTTGCAATGCTATTTTAAAAGAGGAATTATTTCTACATTAAATCAGTGATAAATTATAAAGTATATGACTATTTAAGAAATTAAATACTTGGATATCAAGAGTAAGATTTTAGAGATTAGGAGAGGAAAAATAATAAATCTCATTGTATAACATAATCCATAATTTATAATAGATCTTAATTGCAAAATATTATATAAATAAGCCAAAATGAAATCAATTTTAATAATCAACTAATTTTTGTCATCACTCAACTTTGCTTGCTAATCATCTTCAGTTAACTATACCTTGGACAATATCAATTGCTTTTTTTCTTCATGTAGCAAATTCAAAATAATCATCAATAAGATGAGCAACAAATTTTTATTAAATCTTAATTTATTGATTAAAATCAGTCTTGAAACTTTTGGAAAGAACACTTCATCAGAAGAGATGAATTTAATTAAGAACGAGCTTAATAAAATATTCAGCTTCACTAAGTCAGCAATCGAAAAAGATTTCTAACCTTTGCTATCTTTATAAATTCACTTTAAGAATTTTAATTGACACAATGCTTGATGCATTTGGTTTTGATGAAAGCATATAATGAATCGTATTATCTGTACTATATATGTTAGCATGATGTAGAAGATTTTGAAGAAATTTCAGTAGAACAATGCTTAGACACAGTTTCCTGGAGCGCAGCCAGTTTCTTTCCAAGCCTCCGATATTTATAAGATACAGTAGGACGAGTACGTAGTTTGCGAGAAGTCAGACGGCCTACGCTACTTCTTAATAGAGACAAGCAAGCAAGAGTGGTTTATTGTAGACCGCCAATATACAGTTCGAAAAGTCAAACCACTTTTTTGCGATTACTAGCGACAATCACATTCATAAGTTGGTATTTAATTGCAATCCTAACAGAGACTTCCACCAATTATAAACATATGGGATGGAGAACTAGTGAGCGATAAACACCAAAGGGATATCCCTATCTTTCTAGTCTTTGACGCCTTAGTTGTGAATGGGCAGAGTTGCATGATCAACAGTTTTACTTCCAGACTCATGAAAGCCTCTGAGGAGATTAAAGCCAGAATTAGAATTGCACAAATTAACACTTTGAGAGCGAATAAGGGAAACATTACTGCAAAAGGTGTTAATCTAGCTAAAAATACTATCGATAAACCTCACCTTTAAGTTTAAATTAAATAAGGAGCTGCAAAATGTTTATCTACATGAAGGATATGTTTAGGATATAAGACGTGGGGCACATTATTCATAAAATAATTCCCAAGCTCTAACATGAAAATGATGGACTTATTCTTACTATGGAATCTTGTCCTTATTACCCGGGAACTTGTTAAAAGTTAGATTATCATAGATAGTTAAATTTTATATGTCAAGAGATCTTGAAATGGAAGCCTAAAAATTTAAACACTGTCGACTTCAGACTTAAACTTATTCATGCAGAAAAGCGGGATACCTATCTTTGGGGACTTCTAACATACTATATCAAAGTTTTGAATAATATATAATTTCATTTCTTACTAAACTGATAGGTAATCAAATACCAAAGTTCTTCAACTCTTTGACTTCATATTCTTCTCCTATGAGGTTTAAACTATAAAATAAATTTGAGGATGGAGAGAATGAGCGCATGTGGAATAATATGTAAAACAGCACTAACATGGTGTGCATCATAGAATGCTACTGGGATGATAATTATGCTCACCCTCACCTTCTAATTTATAACGCACTAAAGCAGAGTTAAAACTTTAATCTATAATCTTTGATAAGAGAATTCAGAACTAGAGTTCAGAGGAATTGGATGAAGTTAAGTTGGCATCACTTGTGAAGCAGAAATTCAATTTTTCAATGCCAGTTGATGAAGAAATAAAGGGCGGGTGGAGATTTCATCGTCAGAGGACCGAGAGAGTAGATCCTAATGCTACTAGAAGCGCACAAAGTGTAGTTGAAAGCATCAGAAATGGAATTGAAGTTTCAGACCTGATTGAATTGTGCTCTGAGATCCCTACATTTATAATGTACTTATTTTTGCTACATTTTAAAAGAATGTTGGAGATAAGAGAAGCAGTTCACATTTGAATGAAGACGATGAATTGGCTCCAAATAATCAGAAAAGAGTTGCAAAATGAATTTATTAAGTATCATCTAATTAGTCTTGAGCTAAATTACTATCTTGTAAATTTAGCTTATTTTATTAGAATTGAAAAAATGAATTTTTTAAAAGAAACATTTTTCCCTGAGAAACCAATTGTGATCCCTTCACCAAGAAACAAAAGATACTTGAGGAAGTCGCTTTTCATTCTAATTGGGCATTTTGTGGCGCTTGTGACTTTTCTTATAGTTGAATCCTTCCTGTCATCACTGCTAATGCTTTTGTAAATTCTTTTTCCTCATAAACTATAATATATCTCTATTTTTAATTAAATGTTGATGGTGATATCTTCGATATACACCTACTTCTATGGCGTTTATGCTTCGTGTGCGCCTGTTCCCTGATGAACATTTTCTATTTGTGTGCAAGTGGCCTACAAAAATATAACTCAGCTGTGTGCTTTATCCTGCTCTCTATCTTTATCTACTCAGCCTATTATTCTCACCTGCTTTACATTTTTATCATTGTAAGTTTATTTTAATCTGTGAAGTTATTTGTGATTTACAAGATGATGCTAGAGTAGTATAACGAGCAGCACTCTATAGCATATAAAGCTTATTTCTAGTACATTCAACGCAAGGTGCTGCAAGGCAGAGAGTATATTGATGAAGATATTGAACGCATGAAGCAATTAGGACTTTTCAACCCCAGGAGGGAGATCGAAGAAAATCAAAGACTCTTATAAGAAGAGTAAACTCAAATGATAATCGTTTATTTGTTAAGATTCAATTATATTTTAATTTAGTAGAGAAAGCGATAGGAACTTAACTAAGAGGAAAATAAAGAGCAATTGTAGTAAGATTAGCAAGAGGCTAATTAAGTTAGAGCGCCCAGATAAAATCTGCTTCTCCTTGATTCAGACGAGAGAAACGCAGAGTATGATTGACCTATTCCTAGGCTGATTTCAATCCAATAAGTTAATTATTTTATCAATAATTGAATTTGGTTCTCTATAATAACTCAGGTATCAAATTTATTAAAATTAATACGTTTTGGGTAATTTATTAAAGAAGTTGGAAAGATTAAAAGTTTAAAAGTATAATTAAGTGATAGCTAAATTTTTTAGAAAAATATTTAGTTCTATTTTTGCTCTTTCGAAGTACGAAATTCTTGGTTGATCAGAAAACTTAATAATCGAAGTTAGCATTTAAATTATACGCTAATCAAAATTAATAATATTTTGTTAAAGTTGAGCAAGCTAATTGAATATCTTTATTTCAATCTAAAATAATGGCAGTAGTACTATACAATCGGATCACATATTTAAACATATTAAATATAAAGTTTATTTGATTGAATGGAGGAGTGGATAGCGGGTCGACTGGCTAAATCGGTTACGGCAGACAAAACTTCGGTGATATCCCTCCTGATCAGGCAAACATCAACAGCACTCTCCTAAATTTAAAGGAGAGGAAGAAAAAGTATATCTCATTTAAATCCTACTTAAATTAATTCACTCTTGAGTCGCTCTAGAGTAAGGAGAGCACTTAATTTTTAGTATATAAAATATATCATAACTTTTGCTTTGATTATTTAGTGTATATCGGTCTTGCAAATCAGGGCAACACTTGCTACATGAACAGTCTGCTTTAGTCGCTGTACATGGCCCCTCAATTCCGCCAGTTCATTTACCAGTTCTAGTACATGCCAGATCTTCATGGCAACAAAGATTACTGTATCCCATACCAACTTCAGAGGCTCTTCGCCAATCTACAACTCTCGAGAAATAACTTTGTGGCAACCACTGGCCTGACAAAAAGTTTCGGGTGGGCCGGAAATGAGGCATACCAGCAACATGACACATAAGAGTTCTGCTATCTATTTTAAGATACTAGCTTTCATTGATTGATTGTTATTTTTTATGCCGAGTTTTGTTCGATGCAATTGAGCAATCGTTTGCCATAGTAGGTTAAGAGTGCGAAACTATCAACCAGCTTTACTAGGGAGAGTCACAGAGCTATACTAAATGCAGAGAATGCGGCTTTGAGTCTCCTAGGGCCGAGAAATTTCTAGACTTGACCCTACCTATAAAAAATGAGTTCGGGACAGGAGTTCAAAATTCAAGTGTAGAGATGGCTCTCGAGAACTATATCAAGCCTGAGCTGCTAGATGGAGGTAACTAGTACTTCTGTGAGAGATGCGACAAGAAGGTAGATGCTGATAGAGGTATTAAGTCTATTGATAAATACATGTGTTGTGTTTAAGTTCACTGAGCTCCCACAGTTGTTAGATGTCTCATTGGCTAGATTCACTCTAAATTGGGAAACTTACCAGAGAGTTAAGATCTACGACTCTGTATCCTTCCCCTTCTAAATATGTATAATAAGTTTAAGGTTGCATTCTATTTGAACATGAATGACTATATGAAAGGTTACGAGGGCATTGAAAACAAAGTCTATCAAAAAGAGGTGGAGCGCATGCAATAGTATGCAAAGACAACAATTGAAAAGAATCAGAAAGAAGAGAAATAGAGGAGGGACAAGTTTAGCAAGGAACCTACTACTGAAAATGCTTAATCTTCTACAGCATCTGAAACTTTAGGGCATCAATCAACACCCTCGGGTACTGAGATCAGGATCAAAAGCCACTCTAAAACTAAGAAATTGCAATGATGATGCAAGAAGATCGCAAGGCTGGTCAAGTTGACAAAGATGGAGATCATGTTAAATTTTAAAGGAGAATTTATCCACAACTCTTCTATATTTATTTAAAGTTATGAAGGAAGATAATTCTTCTTACCAGTAAAAGCAATAGAAGGAAAAGGGAGTGAAGATTAATGTGTAGGCAGATCCCTCAAGTGAATCAAATCAACAATCTATCGGCTTAGATGAGGAAGATAGCTACAACCAATACTTATTTGCGGCAAGTGGTCCTAAGAAAAGGATCGATTACTCTAAACCTGAAGGTGACTTCGAAGATAATGAAGACATGACACTTTACGATCAAGCTGTGATTGATTTAGAAGATGGATCTTATAAAGTATAGCACAGAAATGAAAAATTCTCTGTGCTTCCTGCCCATCAACAAGAAATCTTAGCTCAGAATGATGAAGAAAGAGAACTAGCTTTGGCTCTTGAGCAAATAAAGTAAATGGAACAAAAGGAGATGATGTCAACAAATCACGAGGACCAGCTTCTATAATACCTGAAACAAGGTGACTTTGTCTATGAACTCTACGCAGTATTAGTGCACTCAGGAAGTGCTCTAGGTGGTCACTACTATTGCTACATTAAGTCTCACGAAGATAAGAAGTGGTATAACTTCAACGACTCAAATGTCTCTGAGATTTCCTAAGATGAGATTCTCAAAACCTTTGGCGATAATAACGGTAGTAGTGCCACTGCTTATATGCTTAAGTACAAGAGATACAACCCGGATGATCTTGAGAACCCTCTTATCATCACTGATGATATTTATCTCAAAATACTTTCTTTATGGATATGGTACCAGAGTATTTAAAACTAGAAATTGATGAAGAGACTGAAAAATTGATCAAGGAACAGAAGGAAATAGAAGAGAAAGTTATGGGTCTGAAATTGAGAGTTTTCCCTCCAGCTGAATTGACTAATATTCCTCAGGAGATGAAGACAATCAGTTGTAGGAAGAATGATCTGTTAGGGGATGTAGCAAAATAAGCCATGCAAGAGTTTGGTATAGAAGGTGTAGAGCTCAGCAACTTTAGATTTAGGGTTTTCGATAACAAGATCAAAGTCAAACTTGCTCCTAATTAAATTTAATTATTGCTTAGATTTATATGTCCTTAGGACAAATATGATCAGCAACTTCATAAACTTTAAATTTACAACTTCATGGACCTAACTTTCGAAATTAAAAAGGACGATGAAACTCAAATATATATCTTCATTACTTATACTAATTTGGTAAACTTTTGAGGCTTATGACCCTAGCATCCTTTACTTGAGAGTAGTGAAATATGTTGAGGACTTCAAATATGACTTCTCTAAATTAGAGACGCTCCCCACTTAAATCATCTCAGTAAACAAGGAGACAGAAACTGTAAATTAGCTAGAAGAGAAAATTTCTCAGCTTTACGATATTCCTATCGACCGTTTATAATATGTTTTAATCCTTTATTAATCTCATAGGAAATAGAATTAGTTTATTATGGCCATAATTTAATAGGATTTTATCTTTTAAGTTTGAATGTATTCTTGCGACACGAGCAGATCCACAATAACCAGGTACGCTGTGAGCTGTACAATATTGAGTGGCGCAGACACATGAAAATAAAGGAAGCCTCCACTCTCTATCATGGAACCATTTTATATGTTGAGGAGGGCCAACAGAAGTAAAAACTTGAGGAGTATCTGTGGAATAAGGAATTTGTAAAAGACCAAGATAAACTTAAGTTGCTCTTCCATGATCCAGTAAATGACCCCGACGCTAATATCTTCGGCTTGTCTGTTGAAATGAGAAAGACTAATAAAATATTAAAAAATATTTCATCATTCCTTCATCTTCAATTCGAATTTACTCTGTTAGATTTAAAGCAAAGAGTGGGAGAATTATTGAATATGAACCCAAGTGATTTCGTTCTTAAGAGGTATAGATAGCAAAGAGAATTCAAAAATATGAACTCCACTCTTCTAGAGTTGGGATTAACAACAGGAGCCTTAATAAAGGTTGAACTTGGTTCTCCTCATCAAGATGGGGTCTACTTACTCAACATATGCAAGGTAGCTCTTCTAGATGAAAGTCCACTTGATGATATACTCTTTAGCAAAGAGAAGCTTTTCTAACTTACTATTCTTCAAATCGATTTAAATTTTAATTATTTGACCAGTACAATTTAGCAGATGCTGTTTTTAAATAACTTGAGAAAGATATTTGCTTTATAATTAAACTTAAGATATTTTCAATATGGTTTGAGTAATGATATTAACTCCTTTCGTATAATTTCAGTATCTATGTTGGATATGAAATCCTTTTCGTTATCTCTCAGAAATGATTTCTAAATGCGTTATATTGAGCCTTAAATAACTGCTATGGAATTGAAGCTAAATTTAAATAGTTTTTCTTTTTAGAGCAGAGAGTTCTGGATACGTACAACTAAATGAATCCTGACAACTAGCTGACATTAGATAATTTCAGACTCCGCAATCCTAAGATTGATGACTTCGGAGAGGTGATTCACGATGACTAGTCCATGGACACCTTCTATCTTTACGATGATAAGGAGATCTATCTGCAGGAGATAGTTCCACAGAAAAACTTCTCTCTCATAAACCCTCAACTTCCAACTAATGTTTACCACATCATAGTCAGAGAATGGAATCCAGATTTAAAAATGAGGAAGAGAGAATTTCAATCTCATTAATTTAGATACTTGGCAACTTAGCCCCATCTATGAGGTAATGATTGATAAGAATATGCATGCTTCTAAGTTCTCTAAATTCCTGAGTGAGACTGTATTCCCTCACATCCCTGCTGATACTCTCTTCTGTAGCAAAATAAGCAGTCTCAGGCATTTCAGAAGGTCAGATTTGGCCTTAAAGAAATGGAATAGGCTGATGCATCAAAATGTGTGGCTTGGTTAGAGCACACTTGAGATCAGTAGAGACGCAGTTTATGTTATCGTCAAGGATAACGCAATTAAGCTAGAGAGCAACTCACAGAAGAAGAGATCACAAAATATAAAAATGTCTGCTTAAAAATATATTGTCTCTGTATAAATATGCTAGCTAAGCTTACCTAGATCATTTCGCTAAAAAGCACTCTAGAGAGGGAGGCATTGAAATGCAACATAGAGATGCCTTATATGCAGCTTCGTAGAGTGCTAAGCCTGACTACAGTAAGAATGCCAGGAAAGCTGAAGTAGGCATCAAAATTACAGTTGGAGGGCCTTAACCACTTCATAAAGTCAAACTGATTATAATTGGCAGCTTTAAATTATATATTGATGAGAATAAGCAAGCAAGACCAAAAGATGAAAACCAAGGTAGCTAAAATATAGGAAAGGAATTAAGAAATCAAGAGCAATAGTAGGAGGATGAAGATGCTTCTGGAGTCTATTTGGAACCACTTTTCTGATTATAATTATTAAGTTTACGAAAGTCATATCAATATTAGCTCTCGATATCTAAACTTTAATTGTATGATTCCTGTTAAATTGTATTAAATTATATTCTATACTCCAATTTGAAATTCTCTAAATTTGAATTATAAAATTAAGTGTAAAATTACTCTTCAAGTAAATCTTAAAATGTCTACCTCTACTCTTGAAAACCAACAATTACAGAATCAGATTGGAAACTCACAAATGCAGCCTATTTAATCAGAGTCAGCCAGAGCTTTCAACCCATCCGATGAAATTGAGATAAGAACAGCGTTCACGAGTAAAAATACTCGCTTTTAAGATGTCTCAAGCTCTGAACTTGAAGATATGCACACTTACTTGCAGCAGTTGCATTCTGCCCTTGGAGAAGGCACCCCAAGGGACCAAAAATATCTTGGTCTTTGCAATCAGGGAGCAACTTGCTACATGAATAGTCTGCTCTAAGCACTTTATATGACACCTGCTTTTAGAGCTTTCATCTACCAAGAGTTTAACTATGACTTAGATCTTCACGGAGATCGTGAGTATAGCATTCCATATCAGCTTTAGAGATTATTCGCTCATTTACAACTGTCCAGGAAGAGAGCTGTCGATACTAGATCCCTCACAAGAAGCTTTGGTTGGTAAGGTTCAGAAAGCTTTCAGCAGCATGATACTCAAGAGTTTTGCAGAGTCCTATTCGACGCCATCGAATAGAGTTTCGCCATCACTGGTTAAGAATCTATCTCATATGAGTTTGAATAGAAGGAAAAATACTTAATTAATGTGTGTTATTTTCATACCTAGACATATCGATTTCTGAGTAATCGACGCCTGAAATTTATATTATTCCTATAGCTCAGTCTATTCTTACATTTAAAAAGATACAACCGGAGTCTGGACTTCGCTTCTCAGTTGGTTGTTAATATGTACATTTTCTAAGGTTTCTAATTAAATTCATGCCCCTCAGCTAGTCATTTGCACGTCCTCCATGTCATCATTATCTTCTAAGCTCTGTAATGGATTGCCGACAAGTTGCGCAAACCCTTGTATAAGTTATAGAAATCCAGATGTTAGAAACTCCACATCATTTATTGTAAGCTTCTAAATGTTCTATTCTCCGAATTTGAATCTTAATTTGTAGAGTCCTTGATCCTTTTTCTTTTTGCCCTTTTCAAAGAGCACCTCAAATTCAACCATACTTTAACCGTCTGATAAGGGAAGTTAGAACTCTATCCTGTGAGTGTTCTTTTTAAATTTGCACCTCATGTTATTCTTCAAAGCATACTCCTCTAGTTCACTTAGTTTTTATTTAAAAAAGAGATGTCATAAATAAAGAAGATATTAAATCATAAGTTGATATATAAGTAATTATATTTTCTCTTAAATTACATTATAATTTGAATCTTAGTATGGTTTTTGGATCATTTTATACATAACCATTAGGGTTGAGAGGGTCATAAGTCTGCTACATGGGTGGATTATGAATTGCTTAATTCTATTAGAGCTGGCTCATTTGTCCTTGTTTCATTCACATGCATCAAATTAAAATGTATTCCTTCAACTATATATTTAAATGATTGCTTGATCAGCTGCTAGCTTATTTTAGCTTTACATTTCTGCAACCTACTACTAATTTACTTAACTCTACCTAGCTGCATTTAATTGCAGCTTTTACTCTTCAATTTACTGCTCCTTGAGTTTGATCTACATCCATAGCTCATGCATTTCTTTTTTAGCTGCTTCTTCGTTTACTTAGAATCCCTTAACCCATTTATTCTGGCTAATCTCATTCAGAGACAATCGAAAAGAAGGCACAGAAGAAGTCAAATTGTTGAAAAGACTTTTCACTTCTTCTCGAATTGCTATCCCTAGTTAATATTTAAATAGTAATTTGCACACTATAATAAATTAAGTTAGAGAGAGTACTGAGTCTCCCAGACATTCCAGAAGTATTGGTATTACTGAAGATGAAGAATCTTATAGTGTTTATCTTCCAAAGGATCTGCCTTCCAAAAGGGAGGTCTTCCCATTATTAAGGAGAAGAGAATTACTCCCATCGCAAATACGTCTGTTTATTCTCCATTGTAACCTTAATTCTCGCAAACTTATAAAGTTTAGACAATATTTTAAAGTAAAACAAACTTATAGATTGAGAATTTCAGGAGCCATATAACCCAGAGTACCTTTACAAGTATAATGCAGGTAATTTCCGTTTATGCCCTGAGAATGAGTCGCAAAGCCAAAGTCAGCCAGCTTCATGTCGTAATTTGAGTCTAATTAGTAAAATTAAATTGAAAGAGTCTATAAGCAGATTCTCAGGTTTAAGATCTCTATGACAGATTTTATTGTCTCTCAGATAAATCATAGACTCAAGAAGTTGTCTGAAATAAAAGCAAGAAGCATTTTCAGAGAGAGGGGCTTAGCAAATGTAGTCGAATAAATTGCCTCTCTCAGCATATTCCATGACCAGATAAGAATAGTTGCCTATATTAGATGCCGAATGATTCCCGTTAATAGATTGTCCTTGCGAGCTTTTTCCTAAACTTTCCTATTATGGTTTGGAGGCTATTTTCTTCTCTTCTTAGTTCATAGGTTTCTAAAGCTTGTGGATTACCTTACTGTATTTATGCAGTCTTAGTTTCCCTCCTGCGTTGAAGTCGAATTCATTGCTTGGGGACTAAAAGGATCAGACATGAGAATTTAATCCGCAAACTCAATAACCTTGACGATATACTTATGGCTGAGTCTGGCCAGAAAAGCCACCTCATTATTGAAGTGCCGTTTCATACCATGCAGCTTGAGTGAGTCAGGTGACATTTTTGAAAGCTTGCCTCCTGAAATTGACTGGTTCCCTCCTTTCTAATCTTATTAATGATCTCCTCCATTTAGTTGTTATAAAAAGGGATTAGTGCTTTGTGCTTAAGAGATTTAATTGTCTTGTAAAGTGCTTTACACATTGAGGGTATTTGCCATTTTATCACCCTACTTTTTATCTTTGGACACTTTATTGCTTATCAATCATCTTATTTAACATAGTTTACACTTTTAAAATATGAATACTAGTCTTAGATGATAACTTTCTTTATTTAGACGAGTTTGGGTCCTCATCTCTAAAATGGAATATCTTAATAGCAACTAGCTCTCCTTCTTGTTTCTGAAGTCTCTTTGCCAATATAACTTTTCCATATGAGCCCTCAGCCAGAATCTTGATTGGTGCATACTTAGTTTAAAAATCTACCATTGTGTAAAATTATAGCAATTATCAACCTAATTTATGAAAGGACGGTAATGGTAACTCAAATCGTAGAATTTAATTCCTATTGAATGAATTTGATGTCGTGTTAGACGCTACCTTATTTGCTTTAAATTTCTTTATTTTTGTAGAATCACCTCTCCTTATAGAAAAATGACAACATTTATAATTATGTGAATGCACTCGCATTCGTGATCTTTACCAAGGGACGTCAGTAGGTTATGTGAAATGCGAAGAATGTGGTTTCGAATCTCTTAATCATGACAAGTACATGGATTTGTGTTTACCCATCAGAAATGAAGAGTAAACACAGGCACTTAAGTCTAACTTGCAGTCATAGAATCCTATGCAGAGACATAACTCTTCACTAGAAATGGCACTTGAAAACTATCTCAGACCTGAGAGACTAGACGGAGATAAAAATATATGCATGCTCTCTATTTAAATTAAACGCGGAGATAATCAGTATCAGTGCTCAGGCTGCAACAAGAAGGCAAATGCAATAAAGGGAATCAGATTAGTATCTTCGCCTGAGATTCTGACGGTGCAGTTGAACAGATTCACCTTGGATTGGTCAACTTTTCAGATGGTGAAGGTCCATGATAGAGTGACTTTCCCTTTCGTACTTAACATGAATAACTATTTGAATGGCTACGAGAACATACCTAATAAACTCACTTCAGAGTAAATACTAGAACAGGAATCTTAATTTGCCTAAGAGTAAGAGAGAAAGCTGCAGGAGCAAGTTATTATGCAAAAACCAGTTGCCTTTGATATTCAGATGAAAGACGAGAGCAACTCAAATGCACTCAAACACAAAACCAAGAATTATAGATTTAATAAAAGACTTTAATAACAATAGAAATCCTTAGTTTTGAAGGATGTTTTACTTCTTTTGTCATAATAGCAATAAAGCTATAAGAAAAGCTCTTATTTCAATCTACGAATTAGTGGAACTTTGTTCTAATAGATTTCTTTTCCTTAATAGAATTAAATATTTTTAGCTATAATTATTTGAGGGTATACTCTAGAGCAGCGGAATAACTCAAGCTTCCTCAAACTTGACAGATTCTGATGTTGTGATGAATGATATCTCTCTTTAAGGTTCATCTTTATTTTTAAAATAAGAGTTCCCTTCAATCAAGTTCTGAGAGAGTTGGCTCTGCCGGTTCAAGTGATGGCAGTGGCAGGAGTCAAAGCAAGCGCGACTCCGCATCTAATGTAGATTCCTCTGGAGTGCAAAGATAGATTTCAGATTACATTCCTTCAAGTTTTCCCAACCTAGCCTCCTAAACCAGTTAAGTTATTCATGATGAAGTACAAGATTATAGTGTTCTAAAAATGGAAAGACATGAAAACGAATAGTAAATGCTTGTCAAGTTTAGGCAAGATGGAGAATAAGTTTACGAGCTATTCGCTGTCTTGGTCCATGCGGGTACTCAAGGCTCAGGCCATTACTATGCCTACATTAAGGAAAGTTTGAGAAACTCTGAGGGTGTCTACGATTGGGTGCTTTTCAATGATTAAGAAGTTAGAATAGTTACTGAGGAAGATATTGAGAAGGTGTATGGGCAAAGACACGGTGATCCTACTGCTTATCTGCTAATTAAACTTTATTTAATTTCTTTTCTATGTTTTAATGTACAGGAGATTCAATCCCTTACTCAGTAGGAATAGATACAAGTTTAGTTGAGCAACCAAATCATCCCTTAAGTCTTCCAGCAAGAAATTCAATTACAGACTCAAAACCTTATCAAAGAAAATGAGGAAATATTCAATTAGATGATAAGCTTAAAACTCAAAGTATACGCATCAAACTAAGAAGCAGATTTAGGAATTGAAAATCCCTAAGAGGAAAATTCAGAAGCCAAAAAAGGGTTCAAGGAGTTTGATTTCAAAAAGACACAGACACTTCTAAATTATTAAGATATTTTTCATCACACTTGATGAGATAACGAGAATCATGCTTCCACATTTCGGTTTAGATCCTGAATAAATTGATTACAGATCGAATCTGAGGTTCAGAGTTTACGACGAGAAGAAGAATTTGAAGTTATCAGTGTTCTTTATCAATTATAATTTGAGTGTTCGACCAGTATGATGAGACGTTACTTAAACTAAGGATAACTAGTGCAACAGTCCTATTGTTAGAGACTAAAGGATAAGGATGAATAATTCGAAGAATACAACTAAGACTGGCTGTACTTAAAAGTGCTGAACTATTAAGATGGATTAGACTATGATAAACTTTAACCCGAAGTAGTAAACAAATATTCTTAGATTGTCAGAGTTGACTCGAGATTTTAGTTCTATTTTAAATGAGATTAGAAACCATTTATGACTTGGAGTAAAAGGTGGCGGAAATGCTTAACTTGCCTCAGAGCAAGGTTGTTATGCTTTTAAAGATATAGTTTGGAAGTTCTAAAACAGCTTCAGTTAAAACTGAAGTGCTTAATTTGAACTGGAGAAGGAGCAAGCCTATTATGGATGGCCCTAGAATAGAAAATTCTTAAGTATTTTATCTGATCTAAATTACACTGTGATATATGTTGAAGAAGGAGACACAAGGATAAATGTGAACGCTTTAAATGGCATCAAGAGTTTAACAAGGAATTTGGAAAGTTAAATCTGCTGATTAATGATCCAAGGTCTCTTGATTAACCGCAAATTCAATATAGTATCGAAATTCAAGCCAGAAAGAGCAACACTCTAAGCGATCTTAAAGAAATAATTGCAAATTAGTTAGGAATTAGGGCTACTGAAATAATCATTCTTTACATTTTTATCATTCGAAGGCCTGTTATAGTCTGAGTTAAATTTAAATTGATGTCTACTTGAAATAATAAATAGTGAAGTAGTAGCAAGGACATTGCTATAATTTCAGAGACCCTAGAACTGCAGCTCATTCGAAATTCAATCTATTGTTTAAATAAATTTCTTTTTTTTAATTGCATTTGCTCCTTCAGTTTGAGTATATTGCAGACTTTTTCTATCTATAGTAATGCTTATCATCATTTTAATTTATGTATAAATTTTAATAAGTTGAGCCCTCCCATTAAAAATTCTTAAAGTAAAAGTTCTTATAATGATATTCTATCATGCCTTTAATTAAAAAAATAAGTTTGAGATACATTTAATGACTCTTATTTGGCAGATATTTTTATTTTACAATAAATTCCTTGCCCAATAAATTTTCATAAATAACAACGTAGAGTTGAAAAATTTGCAATGGAAATTGTAAGACTATAATCTTGCAGATCAAGATAAGCTAAAGATTGAAACGGGAAAACCTTAAACCGAGGGTACTACTTCGGTTGACATATTCGAAATCACATTCGCTCAAGATGAGGGAAATGATGAGCAGAATATTTTTACCAGACAACATCTATTCAATCTAAAGGTTGATCCTAATCTTCCTTCTCTGGAACTCAAGAAAAAGATCTTAGAAGAATATAGCACTCTTGCTAGAGATGGAGATCCACTTTCTCTAGTCAATTTTAAGTTGCGAGTAGGTAAAGAAGATGAAATAAATGAAGTGATGAGAGATAGTGAAGTCATTGACAACTATGATCTCTACGAGGGCAAATAAATCTATCTTTAGAGAATAAACCCTGAGAATCACTTTGACTTTGTGAATTTCAAAGATCCTCATAACTGCTATCATATTCTCGTCAGAGAGTGGAATCCTGAGACTTGGCTTCTCGGTCCCATATATGATGTTAGAGTGGATAAGCAAGCCTATTCCAACAAGTTTGCAATATTTCTCGCAGATAAAGTTTTTCCCCATATCCCAGCTGAGAATATTCAAGGATGCAAGCTTAATTTCATGAAGGGATTTAAGAGAAGTGAATTAGTTCTCAAGAGATGGAGTGTGCTAAAAACTCAAGCCACTAAAATTGCTCAAAGTGCAATCAAGATAAACAAAGATTCTGACTACATCATAATCAAGGACTCAAGGATGAATGTGAGAGAGGATCTTAATGAGGAAGAAATGAAGAAATGGTCTTCTCCAAGCTTCGTCACATACCTAAGCAAGAGAGTTGTGAAGCCTAAACCTGTTATGAAAACTACAATCACAAAGCCAATAGGTGGTGCAGCTAAGAGCTCAAATTCAGGTGATATTAAAATTGATTTGAAAAGGAAAATGTTAGAGGCGAGGAAAAATAAGGCACCTGAAAAAGGTATCAAGATTCAAGTAGGAGGCCCTCAAATCTCCTAACCGTTAAACCACTCGGCTGAAAACTAGTTGCAAGTAGATCAGTAAATGTCTAATGATGAAATTTTGTTAGCTAATTTTTAATATTGGCAAAGAGCATGCAAGACTAAGAAATGGAAGATAACAGTTGTCAAGTTGGATCGGTGTGCTCATGTAATTCTGATAGGCAATCTTCTTAAAAATGTGCAATAGAGAGGCCCAATAACATTAAGGATTAATTATTTAAGAATTCATTCACCAAATGCCTTTTATTGATTTCCTAAATTATACCCTACTTTATAATTAATAATTCTAAATTCATTATGACTGTGACTAAATTAGTGGCTCTCTCTTTGGTAGTTTGCTCTTGTCTTTTGTTCGTGCAAGCTGAGGCTAGATCGATCGACTTGTCCTCTTTCCATGAAAAGAGATATTCCTATCCTATAGAATTGGAAGTTGGAGAGACTCTTGAGGTGAAGCTAAGAGAAAATCCTTCTACAGGGTACAAATGGGTTGTAATGGATGAGGTTCTGGCAAAAACTAATCTTCAAAATGTAATCGTACAGAGTGAGACTAAGTTCAAGCAAGATGAAAGTAGAAGAGGAGCAGTTGGAGTTGGAGGAATCAGAACATTAGAGTTTACAGCACTTGCCCCAGGCTCTGGAGACCTCTACATCTTATAAAGTTTAATGAGCTATTAAGCTTTATAATAAACTATAAATGGAAGACCTTTCGAGTTGAAAACTATAATCGATGAGGTAGAAAATTTGGATGAACTTATTTGCAAGATTATTGCAATCGAAGTTACTTCGGCATAGTGACGCCTATTTTGAGGGCATTTCAGATTTAATTTTTTTTCAAAATTCGCAAAGATAAACTTATCTATTAAAATTAAGACACAAGAGAAAATTATAAAATTCCAGAGTATTAGTAGTAGCTGATTCTATCTGACTGTTCAAAATACATATGATTATAATTTGATAAAAAATTAGTCTAAAATGAACGACGATTATTCTGGCTCATCACAGCCTCTTCTCAACTCTGGTAAGATCATAAATTGCTCATAGATTAGGTAGGGCTAATGATCACAACTATGTGGAAGAAGACGGAAAGAAGTCAATGGCTATTCTGAATCTCTAAGCAATTCTCGGATTGGATGATGTAGACAAAGTTATTGAACTCCTTGAATAAAATAATTGGGATGAATCTGTAAGTTCTCTGTCTTAAAATGATCCATTCACGCTAATGAAAATTATTGATCAAATGAAATGGTGCATTTACTTAATGCTTAACTTTAGCAAGCGGCTTCTGCATATTATGCTCAAGAAATTCACAACACTGATAGATAATAAAGATCATCTGCAAGGGGGCAGCCTACTTCTGATACGCCTATGCACTATGATGATGGTGGAGCCGGAGTGAGAGCACCGATGCAATTCTAATAAGAGTAGTTGATTGACGATAATCCAGCAAGCATGTTTCATGACGTCAACTTTTTCTAGGCATTATAAGCACATCGAATGACTCAATAAAGAAGAACCCCATCTTATAGATTTACAAATAATGTTCAAGACTCAAATTTAGAACAAGTTATAAGCCAACATCATTGCTTTTTTAGTTGTAGAAGAGGAAGAGAAAAAAGATGGGCACGAAAATGGATAAGCAAATAGGAACTAAGGAGGATTATTTTCCTATGTTTCAGGCTTTTTCTCATACATTTGGTCGGGGATAAGTGGCTTTTTCAAGATCATATTTGGAAGACAAAATGTTAACCCTAACACAAATGGATTAGAATTCGTGACAACCTTCAGATAAGAAATGAGGAGATTAGGAGCTACTGATGCAGCTAGGGTTAAATTTTATGAAAGAGCGTTTATCGATATGTGCAGCAGAGCTAGAACTCAGAGAAAACCCATATTGGTTTTTATGCTACGAGGCTCTGATGACGAAACTATGAGATTTACCTAAAATGCTTTATCTAATCAGCGAGTATTAGACACTTTAAATAGTGACTTCGTTCTGTATGGCATGTTCAGAGACAATATGGATGCAGAGCTTTAATAGGTTCTCAAATTCCCTGTTTTGGCTTCAGTTTGTGTTTGGATGCTAACAGTAGGCCACGATGATAATATTACCATTCATTCGAAGCACTATGGTATGGCTGATGAATTCACCCCAGAAAACTTTCTGCCCTATCTGAGCGAGTGCCTGAATCTATTTAGAATTATATCAGAGGAGGACCCTGAATATTAGTTGCTTTAGAACCTTTAAGATGCTTTCTTTATTATCTTATTTTTTATTGCAGGAATAATGCCTATCCAACAGCAGAGATAGAGAGCCTCTACTTCTCTTTATGACCAAAATCAGTTTCTCCAAGACCCTCTCATTTAGGAAGAATAAGACAGAATTTAAAGAGACAGAGAACTCAAAGAAAGACAACGACAGGAGCTTGAGGAAGCTAAATTAATGGATTAGATTAGACAAGCGGAGGAAGAAGAGAAAAGGCAGAGGAAAATTGAAGAAGAGAGAAAGTAGAAGGAAGAGTTATAGAGACTAGAGCAAATAAGATAGTCGAAATTGATTGAAGCTGAGTAGAAGAAATAGTCGCTACCAGCTGAGCCAGACGCCAAAGACCCTGATGCATGCCATATTGTTTTGAGGCTGCCAGTAACCGGTGAAAGAGTAGACAGAAGATTTTTAAAGACAGAGAAAGTTCAAACTCTATATGATTATGTTGAGAGCCTTGGTGAGAGAGTCCAATTTGAAACTCCACATGCAACAGGAATCGTAATATTTCAAAGTATGCCCAGAAAGGAATACACTAACTATGATTTAACACTAGGAGAAGTTGGACTTTTTCCAAGAGCTATGCTACAAATCAAAGAGAAAGAAGAGTGAGGGACAAAAAGAAAACTTTATGAAAATATATCTTATGTACGCTAGATATAATTTTATTCCCTTTCTTCTTATAGAAATTTCTTATTTATTAAATGGACAACTAAATTAGGGAATTTTTTTTATGAAATAATATAGAAAACTAAGAATACTCTGTCATAACTTCATATTTGCTCCTTTGATCATAACAATTTCTACTGATGATGTTGAATCTATTACAATTCTTAATATAATTAATATTCTCATTTATTTGAATCGACTGACCTCTCAACATTCCCCCTTTTTACGAGAGTTCTACTCATAGTGCTTTCTTCTTCATGTTCATTGTTACCCTTACGAGTATTCCTTCTTTCATCTACTTTTTCGACCTTTACAGGCTTCTTTTAGTCTTTATCTTTTCCTTTTTTATCTCTCTTTTTATTTTCTTTAGGCTTTTCTGAATTGTTCTTTGGAGCATACTACAAGGACTATGGGGAAGGCTTTAGAGTTTTAACTTGATGCAAGGAATTTACCTAAGGCTCTTACTTAGCTTCTCTTATTACGTTAAGCTGAGGCATTTAAATTCTCTTGAGATCCTTTTGGGCCTTTTTCATGTCTAAAGCATGCGATTCACTGGATTTTTTCATGGTGGCATATGCTTGAGACTGGTTCATCATTTCCTGCTGTTCATATTAAGGCCTTTGCTCTTAGAAATACTTCTAATAGGCTTAAGTGGAGTTGTAGAATGCCTAGCAGTGTTGAAATATAGCTATCTGATCTTCTTCGAACTCTACTTCCTTCTTCTGCCTGAGAGCTTCCCCCATCACTTTTTTAACCTCTGCATCGATTGAGCCAGTTATCTCAGTATTTCTCCTCTTCACATACTGAATGGTCAGTTTCTTCCAAAAATCGTCGATCATTATACTGACCTCCTGCTTGTGAAAGAACTCACTCAATTGATTGAAAAGTGGATTCATGAAATCTTTAAACTCTTGCTCATAATCTTTGGTCACCAAGGGAATTTCAGAGAAGTCTATGAACTTAAGAGAGTAGAGGAAAAATTTGGCGAACTAGTCTCTTTCAGAATCGTTTAAGCAGTCTTTTTGGAGTAGAAGGTAGGAAAAGAATTTGATGAACTGAAATTGGAACGAGATTCCATCATTAGCCATGTCGAAGATAGAATACATTTTGTTTTGCTTGTATTCTAGCATGCTTGATAAGGTTCCAAACAAGTAGTAAATATTTATCTGAGAGAACTGAGAGTCTTGGCTATTCTAAGCTCTTGCCTTAATTAAGTAGTAGATTGATAGACAAGTTGCCTCAAATAACTCCACACATCTGTCGAGACCAAGTCGAGGGAAGTGAGTGAAAAAATCCTCGATTGATTTCCTAATCTTATGGAAGAAGTAGATTTGAGTTTTGTCCATTCCTTCAGTTTCATTTTTGGCCTTTTCAAAGTACAGCAATATCAGTCTAGCAATGAAATCCCAAGGGTTTTGAATTCGCTCGCAAATTAAAAGTCTACAGAAACCCTCTGTTGCTAACAATCTAATGGAATAGTCAGAGTCTCTCAGTAGTCGCATTAAAATTTATCTTAGATCTTTTCTTTTCATGTCTAATTCATTCCCAGATTCTAGCAAGAATCCATGGACCATTATGCAATCAAAGAGACACTTTATCACAGAAGACAGCAACTAAGATTTCTGATTCTGCTACAGCTCTTCTTCCATTAAGTCAAAAATTTGTTGCAAATTTTCTAAAAAGAAAGGCTTGCTGTGTATCATGAGAAGTCCAAAACATTCATAAGCCAAACTCTTAACCATAGGATCGTGATGAGACTGCGCCAAAAAATAAATACTCTTTACTTCCTCCTTTAACTTTGGAATTAGTTCTGAATTAAGTTTCATGACCTTAAAAACATTCTTCATCATATTCAGTTGATGAAGAATCGTCTAATCATCTCTTCTTCTCAGCTTTATATTCATCTTAGTGTATTTATCTAGGCCTTCTCTTGCCTTAGCCAATTTTTGCACCAATTTCTCATCTACTTCTAAACCACTCGATTATATATCTCTAAGTTATTAAGTGAACCTCTAGCAATCCATATCGTACCCTTAAATCTTTTGCTTAACCTTCTCTAAGTTTGAGTAGGTGAGCTCTACAAATGCGGCTGGTCTTATTTCGAGAATTAGGTTCTATATATTCTCTAAGAATTGATCATCATTTTCAAGGCAAGACCTGAGCATCATCATCGCTATTTAGATCAGAAGCAGCTTATCTTATAGCCCAACTCCTATCTCCTGCAGAGCCTATTCTTCATCTACTATTTGCTAAAGACAATCGTTTTCATTGTAATAATCATCCTCCTTCAATTTAAAGAAATCCTTGTTAAGGAGAAAGGAGCTAATGATTTCACAGATTTGCTGATTTTGGTCCTTCTCTGATTTTGTTCTCGCTATGAGATGATTCAAAAGATGAAAAACTTGGTACACTATCAGATTAATGATCTTCAGCTACTAAATATTTTATATGTCTTAAATATATTTCTCCTTCCTTTCTTGGAAGAAAGCAATCATCTTTTTTATCATGTCCAAATCAGGAAGGTGTCTCCCAAGTTATAAGCTTTCCTGGAAGGTCACTTGATTTCCAAAAGTAGGCTAATCAAACTCATTTTTCCTCAATATGTGAACTGTGAAATTCATGAAAATCAGCACGTCGTACAAGTCTGGGTATTCTCCAGGTTCTAGCTTCAATTCAATGTTCTTTGTAATGAGAGAAATGCATCCCAATACAACATTTATTCCGTAGTTAGGGATAATTACTTCTCTCATCAAGAGGTAAAGGACCAGAGAAATTTAAGAGTCGTCGTAGCTAAGATCCAATCTTATATGCTTGAGGAAAGATAAGATACTCTTAAAGTCTTCCTACTCTACTTTCTAAAGTCTAAAATCATCTGCCTAAGCATTTTCATCAACCATGTCTTCATTTTAGCTCACTCTACTTCTCAGAGGAGGGCACAAGACTTCTTTGAAATATTCTATGGCCTCGTTTTTTATTTCTCTCTCTATATCGCTGAGCCCATTCACAATCAAAGAAATCTTATTTTCTTGCTTGAAATCTTTGAAGTGTATTCTACATTTATCCCTGAGTGAAATATAGACTTGCTATCTGACTTTGTAACTTTTATCCTACGACTTCATGACGACAAAAGGAAGCGTCTTCTCATTTATAGGAAGGTGTATTAGTATTTCCTTTCTAATAAGGATACTCTCGTCCTCCATCATTATCTTGATAAAATGATTGGTTATCAAATCTATATACTCTCCCTTTCCTTTTTGAGTTACGACCTGTAGAATTAGCGAAGCGATCCTCACTCCTGTCAGTCTCAGCTGTTCATTTTTCTGATTGGTTTGGAAAACATCGTTCTCTACAATATTGATTGCATGCGTGAATATCGATTTTATAATTCTCTTCTTTTGTCCAACCAAAAACTGCATAGGAGATTGAAGGAGAATCATATGCAACCAGGTGTAAGCTTTCTGTGCTATGTTTTTTTGCTTATACTATGTTAACTTAAATGCAACTTCCAGGTGAGCCTAGAAAAGACAATCAAGAGTTTCTGAATGCCGCTGTCTCAGGCACTTGTTTAATAGCTCATAAAGATCCAGGAAAATACTAACTATCTAGTCGCCTGCCTTCTGCTAGTTCTAAGGAATTTGTAGTACCTTTAGCATTATAAGCTGAGCCGCTTCTGAGAATCCTTTAGGATTGCTTACAAACAGACTGCTTATTTCGGATTCCTTATTTTTCCAAGACCTTCCTACTATTGCCTGCTTGAAAATCTCGCTGAGGCTTTCTTATAATTTTTCTTTTGGGAGGGGATCTCTCCCGCTTCCTGCAGAGTCTCTACTATTTCTTTCCGTATTACTCATTATTTAAATTGTTTTAAGATTGATTGCTAGCTATCTATAGATTAAAATTATCACACCTAATGAATGAATGTTCTTGCACCCAAAGAAGAATATTCAAATATTTAAAGACCATGAATTCTAGGATAAATAAACTTATTCAGCAATATCAACTATCAATAAAAGCAAATCATTAATCCAGATTTATAAGTTATTTTCCGAATTTTTCCAAAAGCATTTATTCTTGCATCTCAAGAGTTTAAACTTGCGCTTATGCAAGAATCTTTGTCAAACTTATTTCCTGAAGTTATTTTGAAACTTATAATTGTCTTTGTTTTTTAAATTAAACCTTTTTCATTATGTTCATTCTTTAATATAATAAATGATAAAGTTTACTTGAAAATTTTGGTGTCATACTAAATTTGCATTTCCTCCATATCCATTTAACTAAACTTGGTAATCATCTATTCTCGTTTCATTGATAAACCAGAAATTTATTAAGATCTTCTGAATTATAAAAAATTCAATTTATGACTTATTTTTTGAATTACTCAAAGACTAGGAGCATATTAGATATTTGTAGATCCTTGGCAGCAGCTTCCTCTTTTAATTGTTTGCACACTTTATGCTCTTGATCTAATCTTCCAAGTAACTCTTTAATTCTGATGCCTTCAATATGGTTTTATTTATTTGCAGAGGAGTTGGTAGCCTAAAGAGACTCAATTATTTACATTTACTGTGCATTATCAAGCTCTAAACCATCTATTCTTTATTGAAGGTCTTTATTTTCTCTCTCAAATACCTTTAAACCTAAAATAATAACTATTAATCATTATCTCCTTATTCATACTTTAGACTTGGCCAAACAGACTTTATATTTCTTGCTATTGCTACTGAATTAGAGTAGTTAATTTCTGCAAATAGTTGTCTCCTCTCACGAATTCATACTTTTCAAGTCCTTCTTTCACAAATTAAATCAAATATATGTGCATATGATAAACATAAATTGCAGATCTTCTTCTTCCTCTTCAAAATCTCCCAATGCTTTTCTTATTTAACTCTATAAACCAAATTAGATAAGCAATTATGCTTTACCTCAATCAAAGCAGTGGAATTAGGAATAGAAGAATTTTATGTGTGTGAACAGATACCAGATTTAGACTTTATCGCTTCATTACAAAGGCATATAAGTTTTAAAGGAGCTTTTGTTTACTAACTACTCTGTGATGAAATCTATGCTCTATCATTGTTTCTTTTTCTGCCAGAATTAGGCATTTTCTCCATACTCAGCCTAATTACATTAAATTAACATTCATTTTAATTTGAGCAGGGTCAAAGAATTACTCCATAGTCAGTTCTTTTATGGTGTTATTGAGTCCGCCTCTGTAGTCTGAAAATTTTATTGGAGAGCGGATCCTAGAACTCGTCTTAGAAATAAACCTTAGAGGCATTTCTTCTTCATCGTTAATGCGAATTTAATAGTTAGATGATTCAATAAAATAAAAATAAAATTTAATATAACTCACTTTCCTCCGGCTTGCTATTTTCTTCAAAACTTATAGTCCTACTCTTCCCCTGTACACTTTAAATTTTGGGGAGTTTCAATTTTGCAAATGAAGAATTTCTAGAGAATTCACTCAGCTTTAGAGGGGACTTAAACTGAATCTGTGGTTTTTTCTAACAGAGAAATGCTGAGGAAGCTATGCTCTGTGATTCTGAAGCACCCAGATCATGACTGCCCACATATTTATTCACCTTGTCATAAAAACTGTCGCTGAAGTCTAAAAGAGAATAAGAATAATTCATTAGAGTTCTACCTCTTGTCTTCCTGTTCTTTTGGCTAAATAAAAATGCCAAACTGGATGTCATTAAAATAGCAATAACTTAATTTATATTTTAATTTCATATTTTGCAATCAATTTAAAAAGTTACTCATTTCATAAAATGCAACTTATCTTCTGAATTGGAAGTAAGGAATTGAGGTAATAAATTGGTAAGTTAAATTTATAAATTTGAATTAGAGAATTTAAATAAATAACTAGGCAGCAGCAAGATGTAGGACAGAAAGGCCTCAGCAAAGCAAAATAAATCAAATCTTGCAAACAACCACTACATTCTAAACACGCAAGAATCCACACACTCAATCTCTATGAATGTCAACCCAAATAAGAATATCAAGAGTCAGAGAGAAGACTACAACCTTCCAGCTCAGAGCTACAGAAAGTATGCGTTTCCTTTAGTGACCATTATAGAATCATAAACTTCGCAGAGAACTTTGACAAGCTCAACAAAATTACAAAGTCAAAGCTTCGCAAATAAATATGTTTTTAAGCCTTTTGGACTTAATGAGGAAAACTTTGAATAAAAGTAAACCGAGCCTAAGGTATCTATTGATATGATATATTTGTATTTATTATTTTGAGTATCTAAGATCACTATCTTGGATCAGGATAGAGCAAATTTGAGCAGGCCTGCAGATAACTCAGACCGATCGAATTCTATAAAGGGAAGGAAGCTGTCAATATGCGATGCCAAGCTGACAGTATCTAAAAACACTCTTGAAACTATTGGTATGATGAATTCTCGTTTACAAATTTAAATAGAACATCCTATGTTCACAGAAAGAGAAAAGGAGACTCTCATTAGACTCTCAGTCCTTGGCATGGCCCCTCTAGCTATTTAATTTGTCAAATTAAACTTATTTAATTTTATAATTGCTCAATATGGATAGTAGTCAGCCCGATAAATTTTTGACAGCGCAGGTGATAAATGAAAATAGGATTGATAAGCCCCTTAAATAAAATAAAAGCCCTCTCAGAGACAGGTCAAATAAAGATCCAACCAAACCCAAGAAATATATTGTACTTTTATTTTCAATTTTAATTAAAAGAATTCAAAAATATCCTTAAAACTCAGTAGCCACCCAAAGATGGTTCAATTTGCGAACAAAGTGAACACTTAAAAATAAAAGCACGAGGTTAGTTCATACATGGATATGAAGGGCAAGCAATCTCAAAGCCACTCATTTCTGCTCACTTTCAGCAAAATAGGAAAAATCTTCGTCACCTCTTCAAGATAAAAGCCAACATAAAGGCATCTCACTCAGATAAAATCATGAAGCCTAAAAGAATTAGAAACAGAAAGACAAGGAAAACTGCTATTCAAATATTCAATTAAAGGACCAAGACGGTTAGATAAAGCTCCTTGTACTCTCTGCAAAACAAAAGAATATCTAAAACCTATGCCTTCTCAAATGCTACATGGTGAAGTTAAAATTAAATAATATTAAATAATCTTTTATATTTAATTAATTTTATTTATATTCATAAATATCATACTTTCGTTTATTAATTTTATTTTACGAATTTTGCACTATAATTTTTAATTTATATTTAAAATTTGTGTCAATAAAAAATAGATGAAGAAGTGAAGAGCTTTAAAATTACTAGCAAATTAACTGATGAAATTTTTTATTATTTTCTCTCTGAAATAGTGCTTAATTTTTGTTGTTTTATGTTTGTTTTAAAATATTTTTTAATTGTGATAAGTTATAAAAGAAAACCGCATAAAGCGACTTGAAGAAGAAGGCGAGAAGATAAAACAATCCTTCTTAAAGCAGAATTCCAGTACTAAGAAATAACGACCCAAGACCTCCATGAATTACGAGAGTGACCATTCCAATTCCCCAGCTCGAAACCCTAGCTATATCCAAAGGCCAAACTTACTCAAAAATAAAAGCAAAGAAAGAGCCTCTTTGAGCGAGGAAAAGAGGCCTCTGCGACAGTCAGACAGCAGGTCTGTCGATAGAATGATCAAAGAGAATTTAAAGAAGCACAGTCAGCAGAAGAATCTGCAGATTTAGCAGCAGCTGCAGAAAGAAATTCAAAAAAATCTAAAAGCGTAGCTCATTAAGCAAAAGAACAACCTCATCAGAAATTAAAATTTCCAAAATGCTTCTGTCAAAGAGATTGAAGAGCAGAGACCCATCAGCTATTTCGAGAGGAAAGAGCAAAATAAAAATCTAAAGGTAAAGAGTATTAATAACTAGAGGATTGTTCATCACAAGTCTCATTAGTTGTTAGCGACAGACAAATAGGAATAGCAAGCACTTGGAAAGAGATAAGAGTAAGAGTGTTGTCAAGAAAGGACTGGATTTAATTAAAGAGACAAAGAGTGAGATTCAAAGCATGCAAATGAAGAGCAAGAGCCCCATAAAGCAATTTAATATCATGAAAAATAAGGACATGCCACTCAAAATTTCAAATGACGAGTAGGTATAAAAGCCTAAGAAAAAGAAGTATGATCTTGGCCTAGACATTTTAATCTTTAAACTTATTTCATTTTCGAGTTAAAGAAAGAGCTAGGAATGTATGGTTAGGATAAGTAGATGCAGAGCATCGATCAAATTATCACTGAGAGGTAAAAGCAGAAGAAAATTAAAAAATAGCAAAAGATACAGCAAATATCGCAATAAGAAGCTATTGATGCCTAATTCAGGTAGAAGTATTAGGAAAATCCGCAATTGCAAAAGCTGATAACGAAACAGTAAAAGAAGAGAATGAAGCTAGAAAAGTAATAGAAAATAATGGACATGATTTCTTAGTAGAAGGTTCTTGCTAACCTGAAAGCACTAAATCAAGTGGCAGAATCTAAAAGGCAAAAAAAGAAGCTAAAACTTCAGCATCAAAGTCACGATCATAATAATCCAATCGCTAACATCAACACGGGAAACCATTTCAAAACCTTATAAGACCAATCGAATTTAATGTAGAATGAATAGTTCGCAACTTAAATGTAAAATGATCGATCAATTTAGCATCATTATAATGATAATAGGCAGTCAATCATTGAATATGAAACAAGATAGAATCGTAGTTAATCGAATCACAGATCTAAAGCACAGTCTAGGGTCGATCAAAATAGGAGCTCAAGTAAAAAGCCTAAACACTAGCTTGCAAAATAATGAATATAGAAATATAATTTAGGTTTAAGAAAAAGCTTAATGTGAAATCCTCAAAAGCTAAAGATTAAAACTCTAACATACCAAAGTCTTCTCGAGTGTCAATCCTTGATCCTCAACGCTAATAGATCAGCGTTTAAATTCCGAAAACAAAGATAATCTATTCTTACACTTCTCAGCAACAGCAGCAGGAATAAATTTAGAATGCCTAGACTTACAGATAGTCAGGAGAAAAGTCAAGAGATACTCGTCGATCCTAGTCTCCCCAAAGATCAAGAGAGAAGAAGAATTATTCGAAACAAAGTCAAGGCAAGAAGCAGAAGCTTATTGAGAAAATCATGAAGCAATTTGCACTACAGAAAGAAATCATGGAAAGCTACAGAGATAGCAACCGAGACAGATAGCAAGTTAGATCTTCGAAAGAGAGGAAGAATTCTAAAAGTAGGTCGAAAAGCTTTAATAGGAAAAAGTCAAGCAAACCTGCCATTCAAATGCAGAATTAGAACTTTAACAACATAAGCTAGCAGTAAATCATAAATGAGAGTAATGGAAGGATCATATCTATTGATACTCCAGGAAGAGGTCCAGGAAAATCAAGCATAAAGAAGCAAATAGGACAGCAAGTTATAAATTCTTAAAGAGAAAGAGTTCATAAGTAATACTTTGATTCTCCTTAGAGACCCAAACATTTAAATTTCTAAAATCAAAGTGTCCAAGAACACTTAAACAATTTTTTATTACTGAAAATATTTACAGTCAGAGTTTAAATAGATATTATAAAATGGGTTTTCCTTAATTTTCTATAGTTCAATATGATATATTTCATCATTAAAATATTTTCTATTTTATAGCTAATTTTTAAAAGATCTTTAATTAGTTTAGTATCTCAAGTAAGCATTTTAATAAATTGACTTGATTAAAAAAAATTTTTAATTCTATATTAATCTTGAGAATCAGGTATAACCACCTCCTATTTCTAAATTGTATGAAGTGAAAGCTTAGAACTAGTCACAAGATCCAAACATAAGTGTCCAGAGCGAAAGCATACTGATTTAAGATGAGGTGATGATATTTTGCTTGATGACAACTGCCGCTCAATTATTATTTTATCTAGAGGCAATTCAGAAAGTACCTGATGCGCAAGAGAAAGAGTACTATCAGCAAAGAAATCATTCAGGAATACCAGCAGTAAATTAGCTCGATAGATCCTTCTAGCATTTTGAACACTCTCAGCCATGACAATTCTAAACTCTCTGAGAGCACCAAGCTTGAGAATAGGTTCTTGCCTGCTAAGCAGGTCAAAGGGCAAGGTTTAAGTTCTAATCAAAAGCATCAAACCTTAAAAGAGGAGGATAGGAGCAAAAAGAAGACTCCCAAGCATACTTTCTCTTTCGGTAACTACGAGGACTCTCATATTTCGGGGTACGCTCAAGGATACCTGCAAAATCAGTCTCATTCTAGATAAGACTTGCATCAAGATCAAGTAAGAAGAAACATAAGTGAGCTCTTAGACTAAGAGAGCATGCAGCTCTAATCCTTTGAAGACAAAGTTGACAACATATCTGCCATTACTTTTGAGTAGAAGTAAAGAGGTAAGGTGGGTCAATTGCAAGATGATAGGTCCTTCGTGCTTGAGACAAGTCCTGTTGAGGAAATCAAGTCCATGATTTCATTTGATGGAGGGCATCGCAAGAAGCCCAAAAATATCCCCTCCCAAAATCAGGATAGCTCTATCTCATCTTTCCGAAATAATAACAGGTAGTAATAGAAGCAAGATAATAGTAAGAGGAGAAGTTATTAAGTAATGACAAGTTTAAATATGCTTTGAGAAGTTTGGCTGAGAAGCAAAAGCATCAAACTATCTATGACTAAATCAAAGGAAAAAAGAGTAAATAATATCTTTAATTATCTTTAAATTAGGGCAGATCTAAAATTAACCCTCAAATAAAATCGTAGCCAGTGAACCTATCTTAATGAATGAGGAAAGCCATATTAACAGATAGAATGGAAATAAAAATAGTTTATAGATGGAGCTAGAGTAGATGTATTTGTAAAACAAAGACTCGTCCTAAAGAGAAAAATAGGCTCATTAGCACTTCAATAATTTGCATTATATTAATGAGGACTTGCCGTCCAGATTTAATTAGAGATAGAAAAGGTAAGAAGTGAGGGAGACTGGTATAGAACTCTCCTAAGAGTAAAAAAGTGCAATGCAGGATTAGTTGAACCTTCTACATTTCCAACAAAATCTAAGCATGATTGGCAATAAACAGAAAGTCCTTAATGTCTAGCATAGCAGTGATTTTGAAAACATGGACAGTGATGACTACCCAGAGATTAATCGATAGGATGATAAGATTCAAATGATAGCGAAATCCTAGTAAAATTAAGTTGATCTCTCGAGAGTTTCTAATGATGGAGGCTTAGACGAAGAGGATGAATTTGATCAAGAGATAAAGAACATCATCTTATATCAATATTATTAAAAATCAGATCCAGAAAAGATCTGTAAGATAAACTTTTGACAGGTGAGAAAAACTTGATACTAGATTAGGACAGAGGTGTAATGATGCAACCACTGAGGAATTTAAACTAGTTGTAGAGTAAAATGAGTTCTTTCCTAGAGTCAGATCAGGACTAAGAGGAGCAGTAGACAGATAGAATATTGAGAAGATTTAGTCCTATAAACACAAATGAGTAGTTGATTGAAGCAGCAGTCAACTAGAGTAATACCCTTATTCACGAAGGCTCTTCTTCTATCATAAATATCAATAACGATTCTAACTTGCAGAGTAAAGTAGATAGCTCAATAAAAAAGAGTTCAAACGCCTAGTCCTCATCTTAGACATAAAGGCTCAACTTTTAATGACATTGAAAGGGAAGAAATTAAAATTGACTAGCAATTTAGCTAACCAATTTTTGAGTATAAGTTTAAGGCAAATTCAGAGATAGAAATTAACCAAGCATAGTTTTTGACTTAACAACAAGACGATTCAAACTTGTAGAGAAAGTTAAAGCCCAAAATTCAAAGTCTCGAAGATCAGATAAATGAGGACTTTGAAGAAAATAAGCTTGATAGAGAATAGGATTATATGAACTTTCATGAAGAGCTAGACTTTGATCTAGGAGAGAATAATTTCTTGTCAGTTAATGTACCCTAAAGAAATTCAGATGTAAGGAAGCCAATGTTAAGACTGATGTTCGGAGATGAGAAGTTTTTATAAGAGCATGAGTATGAATTGCATGGAATATCTCTTGGAGGAAGTCCAAGAGAGTTTATGGGCTCAGCACCCTCAACTCATAGATTACTCATGTCAGAAAACCCATACTTCCTTGCAACCAATTTTTATTCAAAATTGTCTAAAGGATTTTTAAATGGATCTATCTTTGAGAGAAATCCCTTTAAAGAGTTCACTACAAATAAGTTAAATGAAGTGCTTCACAATAAAAACTATAATGAGATAGTTTAGATGAAAGATGATGCCATCAAATTCCAAGAGAAATTAGAGAAAGGTTACATCAATCGTATGGCTAAGGAGAAAGAATTTTCTCCCAAGACTATCTAAAGAAAGAAGTACGAACTTGAGCGATGGGTATCTGCAGAAAGATCAAAGTCTAAACTCACCTTTTAGCATCCTTACAACAGCTCAAGTGGCTTGATTAATCTCAATGAGGATTTATCGAAGCCAATAAATGTTTTCGATCTTGAATAGGAGAGAAGAGAGGCTGCCAAAATTATTGCAAATGCAAATCTGAAAGCTTCTGAAATAAAACAAAAGTTAGATGCACTTAAGAGTAACATGTCTGAGCATTAAAATGAGGATGGATTGATTCATATTCAAGACTAGTAGTTGAATCTATTTAATCAATAGCCTCTATCCTCAAGAAGAGCAGTTATTAACGAAGAGGCAAAATCAGAATTCACCTCTAGTCCAAGCTAATTAGATCTTTCTCTTGAAGCAGCCAAGGAATTAAAGCCAGAAATAGAGCCTTCAAATACTATTCACTTAGTGAATATTATGAACACTGACTTTGTTTTTTAAGCCTTCCTTTTTTAAGTGACTAGTCTTAATCTTTGGGAGGTGTTAACGAAGAAATGCCGACCGTGGTCTTGGAAATAAGTTTTGAAGATGAGGATTTGCTGTATGAAAGCAACGAAAAGTCGATGCAAGAATTCAAACAAATGAATGACTTGAGTCATTAAGACTCGCTTAAGCAAGTTCAAGTTGATGAGCTGCCTACATAAACAGTAATTTAAAAGTCTCATAGAGAAGTTTCAGATAATTAACAAGAGGTTGTTTAAAATGAGGATTAAAATGAAATCCCGTAATTTATTGGACGCAAAATCAACCGAGATGAGATAAGTGATGCTCTCTAAGAGGAGAGGATGAACTAAATGTCGGAGCAGATTTTTGATGAATTCTTTAAAAAGGAGCAAGAATAGTTTATCAAAAGAGCAGTTCAAATTTACAATTATTTCTTGCACAATTTTAACTTTACTTTAATTTACAACGAAAGAATAGAATCATCTAAAATCATTTAGCACAATCAGTAGAAAAATGCTGAGTAGGCTTCTTCTTAAGTTGTTTCAGTTTAGCCGATTTAATTTATTTTTGATGAAGGCAATTCAAGCGGACAAGAATATTGGCAGATATGCACATGAAGAATTCAAGGATATAAATTTGATGCCAAATTCTAATTTTTCGGAAACTATAAAATAGCTCACATATAATTCTAGAGAGCAAGTCAAAAGGTTAGGCATAGATACTACCATGAGTCTATTGAGCAATATATTATAGCTGCTTTAAATACTGAAATAAGTTTGTCAATAAACTTTAATGTGATGATAATGAGATTTTCTCGCAGATTACAGTAAGAAGAGAGTAGTTCTTGCAAGCATTCATTACTCCTATTTACAAAAATCCTTTAGAGATACTCTAAAATCTGCAAAGACCAGACTATGGAGATATCGATAACTAGATGGACTTTACAAACTCACTTGCCTATATACTTAACGTTCAGTTATATCTCACTCTTGAGAAGGCTCGAGAAAATGTAAGATCTTTTTGACAATTTCAAATGTTTATAGTTGATTCATGAGGCTATTCAGCAAATAAAAAAGCAATTCCTACTTTAGAGTGCAAGCCAACTCCAGAGCATAAGTAATGAGGAGGAACTTACTGACTTGATAAGTGAGGCTTAGCACATTCACAATAAAGTTATCTTTGACTGTGTCAATGAGTCGCTAAATCAAGTTCGTCCCTATGGAAACGCAGGAGAACCCATGCCTTGGAGTAGAAAGCCCAGAAGGAATTTAATGTTCATGTTTGATACTACGGAAAACTTAGACCAAATACTTATTGATGTTAGATCAAGAGTGGTATCTTGGTCTAAAACTAAAGCAGGTGCGTTGCCCCCACTTCCGCTGTACCCATCGACGACGAACTTGCAAGTATAGCAAGCAGAGGAAGAGCAGTTTGCGCAACTCAGAGAAAAGTGCCTTGCTTAACTACTCGCACAAGATGTAAGGATTAAATCATTAAAGTAACAATATCTTAGTTGGTTTAATAAGAAGAGAGGTGGCTAGATTACGAAATGGAAGAAACTCAAGTTAAAATCGATCTAAGCGACATAATTTTGGAGCATTTGGTTGGAGAATCTGTGGACATTCTTAATTTAATCTAGACTCTCAATCAAAGAGTAATAGTGATCTCCAGAGCTGAGGCAATTTTATATTTTGCCTCATACTTTTAAGTTGGTACTTTACTATTGCTATCGTATTTTTTGTTACTATTTTCAATTTTAATTAGAAATTAGACGACTCAGTGAAAAAGAATTCAAGATTTGAATATTGTTAATTTTTAATCAATGCATGTCTCTTAAAACTTCAATAAGCTGTCTGATTACATTTCCAGTGTCTGAAAGAGTAGCATCCTTATTTATTAAGGATAAAACTACTTATTGTTGCTTATGTTTATAAAGTAATTATTTCTTAATTGAAAATGCCTTTAATTTTAAAGAATTACTTTTATACTTTACATTTAATTTTAAAGAAATAATTTTAAAGAAATAAAATTATCAAATTATTAAAAATCAATTTTTAAACATAAAATACGTATTTAAATATAAAATTAAATAATTTAAATAAAATGAGATAAAATAATTGCTTTTGGTCCATGCTCAAGAAGTATTCAAGATAGTCGCCATCTAGAATATTTTTAGGTTCATGATTCATGGACTCAGTCTTTACAGTTCTATAGTTCTATCTCGGGAGCTTTCCATAGAAGTTTATCTCTAATTTCTCCATGCTTTTTTACAGCATATTCAGCAACTGATAAACTGACTGAGGAATCTGACATACCACTCCAACTGCGCCAAAAATAGTTCCGTATATTGACTTGTAGCTACATTCCTGTTGGGATTGCAGATCTCTAAGAGCCATTTTTAATTATTAACTGAGATATTCCAAATCACTCATTGCCTTTTGCAGGTCTATAACTTCAGTATCGATAATCTGCTCTTGCTAAAAGTTAAAATAATTTTAAGATTGAGCTAGTCTTGAAGATTCTTTTGGTTGATTTGTTTTTCTGATGGTAACTCTTGATTCGGCTGCTTCTTTTCTTCTCATCTGAGATAATACCTTCTTGTCTTTGATTATCTTTTAAAAAGGGAATTAAAAATGGGCTAATTTAAACTTAAATAAAGATAGGAATTTATTTAGTTAGATTTTAGCTTTTGTTAAGGTAAAAGAATTAATCTTCTGTACTAGGGATATGAAAATGGGATATTTTATGATTAACATCTTACTTCATAGTGGTAAATCAATAAAAAATGCAAGTCCTCTAATTTTAAAAATGCATTACAGGTAATTTTAATCAGTTTATCAAATCTTATTCTTTTAAAAAAAAACAAAAAATCATAACTAAATACAATGATTATAGATAGTCAAGGAACCCTCAATAGCTCTGGTGGCTTCTTCTCCAAGTCTGAGACACGCAGCCAAGTGAAGCTTAAATTTTTGATGATCGTTAGTTGGGTGTAAATTTTTCCAATAGATGAGAAGATTTTGATCTTTATCAAACACCATGGAATGGCTTTCGCTTATTTGCAGAAGTGAGTTTACACAAACACTGTTGTTCTCATGAGCGCTATATGAAAGGAACTTATTGTTCTTTGACTCTTTAAAATCGAAAGTGTAAACTGCCCTCATAATATCGCCCACAATAACTTGATTTCCAACTGACTTTATGTCTGCTATAAATGTACCCACCTAGATCTATTGAATCAGATGTAGCTTAATTTAAATATGTTATTAAAATTCTTGCATAATATATTTTTATCTTTAAAGCTTTTTAAAATTCTTCTATCTTTAATCTATATTTGAGCAAAAATTCATATCTTAATTTTAAAAGTTTCAATAGAAAATCTAATGATATGGTGCTAAGATTAAATGAGAGAAAAATTAAATTGTGATTTTAAATTTCTTGAGGCTTGATGGAGACTGAATGGATCTGAAGTTAATTATTGACTCCAATTAGCAAATATTTAAGGTCTTCTTTGATTGTGCAAATCGACATCAAAATACAAATTAGTAAATTTTAGACTAAATGCTCCCACAGAAACTTTGAGTGAGTTTCTGAACAATTTTCTTTCTGTAGATATCGACTTCTAAGATTATGAGCCTGCCTTTTGAAGGAAAATCCTCTTGAGGATCTATAATACCTGTACCAATTGCAACTAGTTGGGTCTTGCTCCTCATATTCAATTGAGGGAGGAAACTCTTCTTTTCAAGCAAGTAGATGCTGTTCGCAGTTTCTGCCTTCGCAAGGTCTAATTAATCCAGGATAAGCATACTTTCTTAGTTAAGTAGAACTATTGAATTCACATCAGAAGTAGCTGGGTTGATAAAAATAATTACACGTAGTATAATAGATGTATTCGAAATTAGGAACCTCAAAAGAGCAGAGCATTAAAGGCTCATTTGGAATGAGTGTTACCTTATTAGCTTCTTTATCAAACTTGAATTGACTAAGCTAGGTTGATTCAAATTTATCCAACGAGCTGAAAATCAAGTTGCTATCGCTATTTACGTGTACAATTATGCATTTCTCATTCGAAAAGAAACTCTGAGGATGCTTGATGTTCTATTCATTCACAAAATGCATCTGCAGCATTTACCTATTCACACAATAAAGAGCGTTCTTATTGCTTTCTACAAATATTATTGGACCTTGCTCAGTTTCCAATTTGTGTAAAAGGCACTCCTTCTTTAAAAATAGTTATTTAATTAATGCTCTGACTTATTATATTCTGATGGTTATTCCAAATCGCCTCTACATGGTCAACCTACTTTAAAAAATATATTACTCTGTTCTTCTAAAAGTATTAATTCCAAATCCAAGCTAGAGCTGAGGTACAAACACTTTAGGTTCTTCTGCCATTCATTTAAAAAGCAAAACATTTTTTAGAATTTCAAATCGAATTATTTTTTTACCAGAGATATAATTGAATTAATTGAATATATTCTGAGCAAGATGTCTCTCTCAGCATTAATTTAAACTACTCTTCCATCAGGTAAGGAACAGACTATCAAGTCTCTATCCTCAGTTGCTATAGCTTGCATAGACCTGACTTCATAAGAAGGGAATTCAAAGTTAAGAGATTCTAATCTCTCCGAAAGATCTGTATCTCCAGTAGAATTATCTTCATCCACCTCCATTTAAAGTTGCTTGTTTTCACTTGAAGCAGTCTTAAACCTCCTCATTAATTTTTTATTCGCCATTTTAATAAATAAAGTTTAGTAACTTGGTGCTATATCTCAAGTTTCTCGCATATTTGGCTGTCTGCAAAGAAAGCCATAGATCTCCTTGAGAGTATTTTCCGTGAAGGAATATAGAGTGCATTAATTGAGTAAAGTGGAGTATCATTTGTTGTGAAGTATATTATTGGACTCTCAGGAGATAAGCAAATGGACGTTATACTGTAATTGGATTGATAAAGTTTCTAAGGTCTTCTGAAATCTGGCTAACCTACCTCAGTAGGCTAAATGTCGGAAAGATCTAGAAAATGAATGGAATGTTTGTTATCTACGAAGACAAGTAATTTCTTTTCATTCGACAAAAGAGTTATCTCTTCATCGATGAAACAGCAATTATAGTGGCAGATTTTTAAGTCAGGACTCAAAGTTTGAATCCTATTAGAGAATACAAGAGTCATAAAAATAAAATCATGAAATCTGCATTATCGTGAGAGAAGCATATAACTTTTAAAAGCTTTTCTTTTTCTGCTACTTATAATTACTAGCTTTGAGAATCTTCATAGATTATCTCAACATTATCTTAGTCTTATAAACTCAGTAAAATAACGATACTTTGTAAATAGAGTTATTATCTTTTACTATTCTGAATACACAAATCTGGTTAACTAAAAAATTAAACTCCATAGAATTGCATGAAGATTCTATCATTGACAATGTGTAGTCCTCGTTCTCTCAGTACTGGCAACTCATTTAAAGAGCAATTACTTAATGGCTTCAAGTTAACAATAAAATATCCATATATAACACCCTTCTTTAAAAAGCTTATATGGCTATTGTGGCCTGTACCTCCAACTATTATTAGCTCCTTTTGCTGATTGAGAGATGAAGTATTTTCTCTGAGCGCAATATCCGCTATAGCCCCAAGGTTTTAAAATTTCTTGTGGATACTCACATAGAGCAAATCTTTGTCACCAGTATTTTCAGTTTCTAATTACAGAATTAAAGAGGTTCCAAGTTTAGATCCGTAGAAAACTAGGCCATTAAAATTTACTAAAAATTATCTAGATAGTTAAGGGAAGTGCAGCTTGGCAATTTTTATCCAAGAAACTCTATGAGCATGAATTATGACACGTCTTAGTTCATAGCACTGCTGCTATTAGATGTCATTAGATTAATCTAGTTAAGATTAAAAGCAAGTAGATACAAGTCACCACACTCGCTTGCGAAAATGTATCTCATAAGATGCTATCCTTGCTTAGTTTACTTAGTCTGGCTATCGTATCTATCTATTGCAGCTACTGTGCTAACTTTCATTGGCTTTCTAAGTTTCTTTGAGACAAGTTTGGACTTGAATCTTCTTTTGAAGCAATGAATATTCTCACTGTCGAAAGCTATGAAACCTCCAAACTCCAACTCTTTTACAAAATAGATCTAGAGGCTTTCAAATTCTGCAACTTCATCGCTACCATTTGAGTTTGCGCTAGTCTCTATGTCTTTCTCTTAAATATTAAGGTAGTATTTTCGAAGTTTGTACTACGAGATGAAATGAGTCTATCCATTGATTTTTGAGGAGGTTTGCTGCGAATAGAATACTCCGATTGCTGAGTTTCCATTATTCTCATCTTCAAATATAGGCATGATTTGATAAGTCTCTGGATGCTTCACTCTTATATTGAACGCATTGCTTAGAGAGAGCTTGCCATTCAAACTTAAAAGAAGATTAAATTCTAGTTCTTGATAAGTGGTATGACTTTAAGAATGTTTTCATAGAGCATGAGACCAATATATTTTCCGTTTGCTCCTAAGAAAACTGAAAGGGGAGGGTCTCTTTTCTATCCTATTGAGTCTTAAATGTTTCCAGTTGACAGGCAAGTAATTCCTTGCTTTACATCGTGCATGAACAGCAAGCAATTGAAATCGGATGTCAGAACCTAGAGAAATTTATTATACTCTAGATAAGTCTTACAAAGATGTAATCTTGGAGCCTTTTTTCTTGCTGAGGCCTTGAACTTTAAATCATTTTTCCCGCCTTTTCGATAAAGGGCTCTGATGGGACTTTCAGTATAGAAACTATTTAAAGATAGAAAAAATAATTTGGTCATTCAAAGGAATCTCATAGAACTCTTCAATAAACTCTCAATATAAATCTAGAACATTAAATTTTATTTGGACTGAGTTTATCATCATCTACTATTTTCATCACTGCTAAAAAGTTAGATTTAGCAAGGATGAGGTTTGAATCAATCTTGTAGAGTTGCTTTTAATCATTATTTCTGGACACCTATAATTAGCTTTACAACAAAGTTAGGAGAAATTAATCTGAAATATCATTCAATCATTATTAGCATTTACAATTTGTTTTGATAGTTGGTCGGCTATCTCTTCCTCACTCAATCAAATAAATTGAGAAATAAAGTTAATATTTATATTGAACCAATGAATGGAGATTTATCAATTTTTGAAAGTAGTAGAAATATTTTTTTCTTTATAAATTAAATTTCATGATATTCTATAATCATTTTTTTAAACAAAATATCGCGGGAATAATCATTAATATCAAATTAATAAAAAAGATTAAGTAAAGTTCGCCTGAATAGAGCATGATACGGATCCTGGGTACTTTAGAGTAGCTTAGTAGAAATATTTTTCCATTAAAATCTCTTTTTTCTAAATTAATGTTTTTAAATAGTTAATTATTCTAAATAGATTGGTAATGCTTCTTTATGAAGAGAATTTAAATTTTCTAGAGAGTAATAAATCTCATCTATCCTCTTTAAGCAGGAATGTCTCTTTAAGTTCGCTGTCTGCAACAGTTTCTTGATAAAATTTTGATTATTTTAAAGCATTTTACTTCTATAACTGCAAGAGTTGCTTCCTGGTAGGGAGCATCCATAAATAAATTATAAAAGTAGAAGAGGCGCCAAGCTCAAAGCAGTTTCAAATATCAAAGGCTGGTAAAATAGATTCAGACTAGAATTGGTAACTCCAAAGAGCAGTTAATTCCAAAGCACACCCATCATTGGACTTAAGGTGAAGTTGCTGAAGTTAAACAAAATATTTTAATTAAACATCCCTGACATTAGAGCAAAAGCAGTGGCTTCAATGAAGTTTGGAGTTATTTTAGTAAATAGAATCATCATAGGCAGTTGACTAAATGCAAATCCAAAAGTCTGCGTCACAGTTGTCGTCAGAGCTACAAATACCACATCTGGAATTCCTACTTATAAATTCCATCTCAGGGCTTAAATAGCATTCATCGCTGCTCCAAAAGCATATAAATTATGATAACACTTTAAAGCATTTATGATGATACTGTAGGTTATTAGAATTTTAACTTCGCTGCTCTTTAATTTCCAAGAGAATAAAATCACTCCGCAAATTAGACACCCGTAACTCAGTACTCCTAAAATACTAATCTAGAATTTGGAAAGTCCAAGAACGTCTATTTGAAAGAAGTATGACATATCCACAAAAGAGGGAACTATAAGACCACTTAAAATTAAAAAGCCGAGACATTTGTATATTTCTTCAGTTTTAAGAGCCTGAATAATCTCTTTCCAAGTTCTTTTAAAATTTTATGCCAGGCTTTATCCTCCGAAATCATCTTTTTCCGAACACTATTGATCATAAACTTAAAATATAGATGGGAATCAGTAGTGGCCGAAATTTAGAATGCAAATACCACCATGATGAGACTAAATAAAGATGCAACAGCAAATGACATCCAAGGAGTAAGGTATTCAGTGAAATAGGCACCACCAATTGAGCCAGTCATTCCTCCAAAAGCAAGAAAAAACCAATTTAAGATTAGAGAGACTTTCCGCTCCACCCTCTAGGTCTCTTCTTGCTTAAGACACAACCAAAGCATCTACGGAGATATCAATGAACGCCATATTCACTGCATTCAAAGTCATTAAGCTAGTAATTATGATTTCGTTTCTGCTTAAGTCCAGGGATAGTATTAAATTACAATCCACGGAAGTATTTATTTTCAGTATATATGTGATATAAAAACTCAATTTTTATCTTTGTTAATATGAAGAGAGTAAAGAATTGTATAATTCCATTTAGAATTATGTAATTTTTCCTCCTAGATCCAAATAAGGGAATATTGTCTGCGATTAGTCCATAGAGTAGCTTGAATGACCAAGGAAGAGTGATTATTGATATAAGGAACTATGAGAGGTCTGCTTCAAGATTCAAATACAGTTTAAGTAAATCCTTTAGTGCTAGCATGTGAAACTATCTTAATTTTATTATCTAAAGCCTTGGAGAAAGTATGCAAAGCACATTACAATTATGAGCTTTTGGTCATAAAGTCCTTTATACAAACCCATTTTAAAAATAATGCTAAATTGTTCTGTAAAAACTCTATTTTTTTAAAAATTTACTGAAATTAGCTAAGTAAGCTCATTGTTCTTCAAGAATTTATAAGAAATTTAATAGTTGAAATTACAAAATAAAACACAAACCAAGATGTACGATCACAGAATGCCTCTGAAAAATGAGCTGGTTAAATAAATGGAAGAGTTGATGGTTAAAAATGTTGAAAAATTAGATGATCATAAGAGACAATTCTATATTGGGGCAAAAACCTTTGTCAAAAAGAATTAGTAAGATATCTGCAAATCTTTTCATTCTTTCCATTTCCAAGTCAGTTACTTAAACTTGCATTAAAATAATTTTTGTATAAAAAGTATTTTCCAAAAAGCATGCAGATATATTATTTTTCTATTTATTTAATTAAATAAAATGTAATATTAAATAAGTCTTATTAAACTTTTCTACTTTATCTCATATAATTTTGAAATAGTGATGATTTGCGTTTTTATAACTTGGCAGAATCCTAGTAATCTGAGGTGACTACAAAACTATTTCAAGCTTTTGACACTCTGGAGTCAACTGATGAACTTAAATAATAAATAGGCAGAGTTGTGCAAAGAAAATTGGACGACTTGAAGAAAGCTCACTTGAATGTGAACAAATGGGAACTCAATTACAACATCTTTGAGAATCTCGTTGATAGAAGGGCTCAGAATAATAGAGATCTATACAGAGTATAATTATAATGGTCATAGTTAAGCTCTTCTATAGGTATTCTTTCTGAAATACTTGAGTCCACATATGAGAGAGTTAGTGTGGAGAGGAATCTTGCAAGATGGGATTATAATGAGGGAGCATGAGTATAATGTAAAGAAAGAGCGAGCATACACAGTATCCAAGGATGACATTTTCATACTTTAAAATTGCCAAGCTGTTTTGGTAAGTATTCGATTCTTCTTAAATGCTTTAGAGGTCGAACTTCCATCCCCTTGGAGATGAAAGCTATGAATAATTGATGGTCTTCAAAAGTGTCATGATTTACATTCAAAGTTTTATATTAAAGGGTATATCTTTAAACTTAATTTTTGATTATTCTAGAATTTATATATTGAATTCGATAATTAAATTCAAGCACACATGAGAAAGACAGTACTACCTGAGGCATACTACTATGTGCTAATTCCGATATTGTGCGTATTCCGAAACTATCACACTAAAATGAGGGAAAAGTACCTAGTCTCTTTCTTCGTCTCATTCGTAGAAAACATCTATAACAAAGTGGTGCCCAGAATAAATGAAAGAGATGAGAGGGAGTATGAAAAAATGACTCGAAATATGACTGAAGGGATCGTTGCAATTGCATCAATGGTAGACTAAGATTATAACTAAAATTTTAGTATTTAATAAAGAAATGGGTAAGAGATTAAAGGACCTGTTAGACTTGGAGGATGATGACATTCACACATACTATATGGATTTAATGCTGAATGTCAGGAGAGGAGAGATCACCCACATTCCCAACGCAGATTTAGTTAACCTTTCGAAGTAGCAAGTAATTTTTGGAGAGCTTCTGAGAGCTTTCGTAGAGAGAGCTTCAGTTGGGTTTATCTAGGTGAAAGCCACTATGGTGCTCTGGGATTCCTTGCTCATTAAATAAGTGAGAGACCCTTCTGACATGCTCACAGCTTACTCTAAATTATTAATTGCTTTTGCCATAATTCTTCAGCATAACAAGATCGATGTAATGAGATGCAAGAACATTTTGCAACTTGTATCCATGTTCAAGGAAAAGGCGCCTCTCATGCACGAGTACGATTTCTTTGTGCTGCTTTTTAACTACTACAAAGATTTCATTTCAAATGAATTAGTAATTTGAAGATAAGGACTTGAGTGGGTACTTCGATCCTCCTGAGGTTGGAGTGAATAGAACTAACTTCCCTCACATCTAAGACGTGATCTCAGAAGCCCTCAGAAAGAAACTAGAAAAAGAAGAGAAGGCTTTTAGAGAAAAGCAAAAGCAAGGAGCAGATGTGTTTGGACACCCCTGCCTCCAGGAACGCACCAAGGAGTAAGCTATTTTGCAAATAACATTACTTAATAGTACGATGACATGATGAGGTACTCCCAATATTTTAATTATTATAGGATTGAATTTTTTAAATGAGTGAATTAATTTGTAAAATCGATACAATAAATTAAAAGCACAGACAGTACTTATGCGATAAATAAGACATACACTTTTAAAAAATTTTAGAAAGTATTTGCTTTTATAAAATTTTTTTATTTTATATAATATAAATATTTTAAGAGTATTCGCAAAAAATTTATTTTCTTTAAATGCTCATTTTTTTATTAAAATAACTCTATATTAAAATTGAGATGAAGATATGAAGAAAAGAAAAATAAAAATTATTAATACTTTTTGAGATTAAGCTTTTAAGAATCATCGCCCTATTAATTACCTTCAGTGACCCATTCTATATTTATTTTTAATTTATTTTTACCATAAATCTGACTTGAGAATTAGGTGTCTATTTGTTATCATCGAATTATCAATAGGTTTTTGAGAAATTTTGCTTCGTATATTTTTGGATTTTATCTTCTTGTCAGCGATTAGGAAGGAACTAAGCAGTGGCATTTTCCATTGAAGCGAAAAATAATAACTAATTAATTAAATATATATCTCATCAATGACGATTTTTTATTAAATTCTGCACCATATTCTGCTGGTTTGGGCAGCAACTACTCCGGACAGAGACCTGGAAGAATGGGTCACGTTATAGAGGATGATGAAACTATAAAACAACTCGCCAGCAGATTAATTGGCAAAGCAACTATCAATGAAATATAGAAGGATATGCTCAACAATTACCAAATTTGACATAAATTACTTGAATTTATATATAATTTGACATTATTTCTTAAATTCATATCCTAACACTATTTTTTCTTAAGAAAATTTAATTCAAATATTAAACTTTTCTAAAATAATTTTCTTTATTATATTTATTAAAATAAAAAATTTATTAAATAATTGTTAATGATTATTTTTTAAAAAAAATGAATATTTTTATTAATTTTCGAATGAATATCATTCGTCTTCATATTTTTAATTTAAAATAATTTCTTTATAATAAAATTAAAATTATTTAGAAAGACTGTAAGTAATTTTGAAGATAAAGAAAATAAATAAATTATCTAATAGTAGTAAAATCGGTTTTAAAGTTTCTTAATTAATATTACTTCTTCTTTTGAGTAATCAGCATTTTAATTAACTCACTTGCCACTATTCTTTAATTTTCTGTGATCCACTATTCTAGTAATATTATTTTTAAATTTTTATTTTTCTATCTCATAAATTCCTGATTTGAAGAGAATTAGGTAGTCTCTAGCTGTTTTAAATATCAATCAATAATTGGATTTTATAAAATCTTACTGTTTATGATGAATTTTGTTTGTTGAATAAACATTTCCTTCTCTAGAGAATTTGTTCAACATTAACTCTAAATGCAGTAAGTACCTTCTTCAATGAAACTTTCTTGACTATTCTTTGAACTTCTAAATTACCCTTTATTTTAGTTAAAACCATATCTGACATCTCAAATTTTTAGATTTGATATGAATCTTAGATTTATAAAATAATTGTTTAATTGAATTTAATCTATAAAAATATATAATAGTGGCCAAAGATGTAAATCATCCGCTGAGCTGTTCACTCAGGGATTCCCAAAGACTGCGCCTGAATCTTTTGCTGTACAATCCTAGAACACCATTATCAATTAAATTTATTTTTATGATGTATAATTTAGCTGCTGTTCTGAATTATAAATTTAGTTATTTATACAAGAATTAGTCAAGAAAATTATACAGTCGTCTTCCTATAATTATATTAAAAATTAATATCGTATTTATTATAAATTTAATTAAATATTTAAAAAAAATCTTTAATTTACCTGCTCGCTTAAATCAAATGTGCTATAGAGTTTCAAAATGTCACAAGGTTTAATTTTCTATGATAATTACTTATATTTATTTTATTCTAAAATAAAATTTTGTGAATACATAAAATCTTCATATAAATATAAATTGCTAATCCTTTTGTAAAAATTTTTATTTCTAATTTGTATAAATTGAATTAATTTACTGGCCAAACTTTAGAGTATTTTTAAGCTATAGAACAATTTTTCTAAATGAAGCTAGAATATATAAATAATAATTAAAATATCACAATTTAGAGAATCTCATTATTTATTTATTTTTGAACAGAATATAAATGTTAAGAATTTTCTCTTGCTTTGCTCATATGAAATAAAAATTATTCAATTTAATTGAAGAGTGTAGTATTATTTGAAATATTTGAAATCTGTGTAAAAATATATATTCAAGATCTATAATACATATAAATAAAAGTGGAAACAGATGTAACAAAAAATTCTTATAGATAAAGAAAACAAAGACTTAAACATAAAGAGAGAATCTATTTCCAGAACACAAGCCTAGTCTGATTTATATAAATACATTATTTAATATTTTTAGAATTTAATAAGATTTTATAAATTTTGGAAAACTAAATTTTCACATTTTATTTACTATAAATATATTTGAATTTATAATTATTTTAATTTGATTTATCAAAGAAAAATAGTTAGATAGACATACTCTTTCTACATATATTTAAGTTTTTATTAAAGCTAATAACTTAACTAAATGTAATCAATTTTGCTTGGAAAATAATTTATAATTAATTTTATACTTTGTGAATATTATTTTCCAAATGGGTCTAAAAAGCAAATTCCCCAACTAAGCCTCTCGCACTCTTCCTCTGCGAGAACAGATTTAGAGTTAAATTCAAGTAGACTTGGTCAAAGAAAGTAGTTTATATTTAAGTTATCTGAAGTGAATGAGCTTGATGACCTGAATAAATACCTGGAAAATGAACTCATTTTTATTTTACTCAATGACAGTCAAGTTAAAATTGATTGGGATGATTAAAAATATTTACTAAATGTTAACTAAAAATTAAAGATATTATTTGCATGAAATATAATGATCAGATGAGATTAAATCAAATTAGCAACAAGCCAAATGACTTTGAAAATTCTATGACTCTCAAGCAAGCTGACTCAACCAGCAAAAGCGATCTCAAAAGCTTCAAATATAACTAAAATGAGGAAGATAATGACAACGATTTAGAGGCCTCTGGCTACCCATTCATGAATATTTAAACTACAAGACGCTAAAAATTAATTCAAGATTGCTTTATTATTATATAAATAGCGAAGGAAGACCACAACAAATCTAAGCAACTCTTTATTTATATACTTTTGGTCAGAAAAGTTCCATTTTAACCAAACAAGAAATTATGGATAAGTTCAACTCAGAATTGGGTCGCCTCTTCAAAGACCCTTTCAACAATGAAGACTTTTTGATATCAGACAGCCACGTGACTTTTAATTTTGGGACATTTATTTCCTCATTTATGAGTCATTTTACCTTCTTCTTCTTGCTGGGACCATTTGCATTTATAGTGCTTAGACCTTTTTATAATACTATGTATCTCAAAAATATGGGTTTCTACCTTTTTAAATTTATTGCAAATGAGAAGTAAAAAATTGAATTCTACGGTTTGACTTGGACGTATGCTGCTAAAATTTATCTATATTTTTAAAAGCTCAGATAGTTCATTGGGCTTTTCTGAAATTGGTTTTAGTGCTTTACTATTACCTGGGAGACCAAAACATATTAGATCCTATTGAAACTTATATGGCTATATTAGTGACCTTACTGCGGTGTCTGATCATTTCTATCCGTTATGCCACCACCTCAAAATCAAGATTGGAATAATAAAGCCAAAACTTTTTACATTAAACAATTATAAATAAGTATAAATATGTAATTTTTACGTTTGAAGATAACCAAAAAGAGTTTATGGGGTCTGGATGGAGAGATGTCATCCCAGACGTCTTAGATACCGAAATTAAATGGAGCATGATTCGAAACGAAGTTGAGAATTCCCTCTTTATCATGAAGTTCTTAAATAAAATGAGTCCTTCTTACAGAGACCGTCTATTAGATTGCTGTTTAAATTTATTAAAGATTATTCATACTATAAGAAAAACAAATACGTGTTCAAAGAAGACCAAGATATGATCAACTTTTACCGTAAGGAGATGAAAAAATTCTATAACAACTAAACACTCAGAGCAAGCTCAAAGAATAGCATTATCATAGATTTAAAAATGAAAATTGAAGATAGATTAAATTAATTAGATTGAGTATTTTAAGATTAGGTATGAAAATTATTAAGCTTAATATACAAGTTTAACTATATTCTTAATCGAACTTTTAAATTTAATTTTTGCATGAAAATGTTATACTCTCAGAAAATATTAAATTGATATTTAGGTGTAACCTACTGGGCCTAATGAAAGTTATATTTTTAAGTTTTGGTGGAAATTAGTCATTCGCTTTAAAAGGAGCTGTAGACCCTAGCGAATATTTTGAGCCAACTCATGATGATCTCAGATATTTGTTTCCTGGCAGACTAATTTTTAGAGAAACGATTTTGATATCGAAGCATCATGCCAAAAAGTTATCAACATTTAAAATGCTGATGCTTAGCGCTATACACGCTCTAATCAATAATGTCATTTACAAATATTAAAAATCCCATTTTTCGTGAATCTATCTAACTCATCAAAAGACGCAACAGATAGTGCTTATAGTTATGATAAATACTCTTAACCAACATTTTGGGCCTACACTTTTTGCAATTTCTGCATCAACTTTACCTTTTTCAATGTGAACTTGTCCTTCATAGAGATTAAAGTAACATAATAAAAAATGTTTATGTAATAAGATAGGAGTGATCGATATGAAGCGTAAGAAGTTCATGATGAAGGCTCTTGAGGTTATGCTAGAACCTAATAGAAGCAAAGTGAGCAACATCTTTAGAATTCTTCATATCAACTTATCTTTATTAGTAATTATAGAGTCATTTTTATTCTTCCTCTTTTCAACTACTTCGACCCTTAAACACTAATGTCCTGGATAGACCTGAGGATGATGGCTCTTGATGTGGGCAGAAGATTCCTTATCAGAATTGAACTATATTCGGCCCTCTATTTGATCACTTATGGGAGTTTAGCCACAATCTACCTTTTCTGGTACTTTTCTATATTACAAATTGAATTCTCTAAGAGTTTGGTTGCAGTCGGGGCTTACGAAATCATCAATTTAAAATGGTATTTATTTAATAGCAATTTCACCTTTTTCTTCTACAGTATGTTCCACATCTTTATAAAATTTCATTTAATAAACTTAATTAATCGGAGCTCAAATTAATCAACTCAGTGCCTAATAATTGCTCAGAATAACTGAGCTTAGAAATATTTCAGAGAGGTTGAACGTTAGCTGCGCTTAATTTATAGACAAGTCTCGGGATTCAAACATTCTAATAAACAAAACTTTTAAAGATGCTATCATGTATTTCGAGTTAACCATATATAAAGATAAGAAATAAGTCTTTTTATCTATAATTAGGGAAGACATGAAATCAAATAAAGAGAGTATAAAATTTATAATTCATAAAAATAAAATAATAATTTGAGTTACTATTTCAAGATTTCGGACCTGAAAAATATAGAATAACCTTAGAGAAGCAAGCAGATGTATTGGAAATTATTTAAGATAGGCTAGAAAAAGAAATGGAGCACAATTAAGTTTCTATAATGGGAGTTCCTCTCAATTATACAGTGCTCGCTACAATATATTGATCAAATTTAGTTTATTTCGCATTCGTAAAATGGAGATAAAATTACTTTAAATGGTCTATATTTAAAGAGAATTTAAGCATCTCATTTCTTTTTCAAAGTAAAGTAAAGTAGAATTTTAGGAATGGAATTAATAATCAATTTCAAAACCAGCACTTATTACAGTCTAGTTAAGAAACCGAAATTACTATCCTATGTAAGATTTCTTTTTTAAATAAAAATTTTTTAATTATAAAATGAGTTTTTATGAATTAATCTTTAATACTCTGGCTTCTTGTCTTTGATAGCAGCGATGATAAATTTATATTTATTTATAATTTTAAATCAAAAGACGGGTATTCTAAGCTTCTGACCTTGTAAAACTTAATATAGATAACCTGTTATGGATTTCATTTTCCTATATAAGAATTGTCATTTTATTAAAACCTGTTTCTCTTTAAGAAATTTTATTTGCATATAAAATATACCAATAAGCTTCTTCACCTTCTCTAAGATTATAGGAATTTTTTATTTTAGAGAAGGCTCGTATAAAAAATAGCTTATTATAAAAAAACTAAATTTTGCATCATTCAATTAATTTTTACTTATCTTTTAAAATTGATAGCAAAGAATTTATTTGTGACTGTGATTAAAATTCTAAGAAGAAGAGCTCTGTTTAAAATATTTTTTATTAAAGAAAAAATATCATACCCAACTAATCGTATAACATTTTGCTAAAAGTAGAAATGAAAGAGAGTTAAGTTAATAACAGAGATGGATAGAAAAGCGCATCTTTCCTCATAAATTAAGTTACATCTAAGAAGAAAGATAACTGAGCTACTTCCTATATGCTCAATGATAAAAATATCATCTCATAGTAACAAATCACAAAATAAATTTTGGATGGAGATGCTCCTGAAAACAGTTCTTTTAACCAAGGCTTACAGACAGCATTTTATTTATTGCAAAAGTTTTATTTAATTAATCTAACTACTACAAGGAAGAATAAAAGTTTTCAGGAAGTAATCATATAGAGATAGAAAACTAAGCAGATTTTCAATCCAGCTAAAACCTTAATCAAGAAGAAGCGGTTCAAAATATCATGCAAGAAATAGAATGCATTAACAAACAAAAAACAGATTGCTTTTACAATTAAGTTTGAAAGGAAGTTTTTGAAATTCAGAATGCTTATCTTTTTTTAAAAAATAATTTCTTATCCAAAGAGTAGGAGCGAAATAGAGCCAGATAAATCCAAAAAACTAAATACCTCTTAGAAAAATCTTCAAGACTCTGAAATAAATAAGATACATGCTGCTGTTATATCAATTTTTTTCTTCTATTGAAAAGAAGCTTAAGCGCACCTAGTAGCTTGTAAATTTAATGACGAAGCTTTCTTCAGTCATAAATGTAATGTGCGACGATCCCTTTAATAAATTAGATATGAAAATTCAAGATAGCTATACAGAATTCAAGTTCCTCTACTTTATGAAGTTCTTCGCCTATCATACACTTTACTTTTTCTTTTTGGGGCCATTTGCTTACCCTGTACTAAGGTTCTTTACTACTTATTTTATGTTTATATACTCATGAGATGCTAGTGAATGTTGGCTTCTATGGTATAAATACAAACTTCATAGTACAGGTAACATTAAGATATTTTATTTTAAAACAGTTTGGCTGTGCTTTATGGTTCCCTTAGCTCTTTACATAAATGAGTCTAATTCAGGAAATGTAGTTTGCACTGAGCAAAGTAATACTGAAATAAAAAAGGATGAGTGTGACTAGCGATTCTTAATGGAAACCTATCTGATTAGCGCTGTCATTACTATATTTATGAGAATATTGATTATCTGCGTGAGGTATGCAACTTCCTTGGAATCTAATTTGAGAAACTAGGAGTCTAAAATACTCAACTGGGATCAACTACATAATGAGTACATCACAGGATCTAGTAAAAATAAATTAATTTTTCCTCACTTTAAATTAGATCTTGGATGTATATTAAACCAGACCAAGTTGATCGAGAAATTAAAGACAGCATGATTAGGAATGAAGTAGCATATTTTTATTGCGTTTAAGAAGTCGAGAACGTATTCTTCAAGTTAAAGATTTTGTAAAAAGTTAATGACGAGTATAAGAATAGGCTCTTGGACTTTGATTTTGTGAAAGAGCAAAAGTATGATCCTAAATAGGAAAGAGAGAACTTTATGATCTTCGTTAAGTCAGTAAGAAAGGGCCTCACAGAGAGATAGTTCCTGAGTGGTAATGTAGAATCTGGCACCAAATTTTCATCCTCAAAGTATCAAGATAAACTTAACAGCTCAAAAATTTTATAAGAGTAAAAATTATTTAATTAGTTTATTCACATCTCTTTTATTTCTCGTATTTGGAGACTCCCACTGTTTATAATTTTATTTATACTAAAGAGGACCTAATGACATACTATCCTGGCAGATAATATCTAAGAGAAATGTTCATGAATGCTAGGCACATAGTTTCAGCTGACTAGCCCTTATATTTGTGGATATTTGCAATTGCACATGGGATAATTAATAACTGCTTTATGATTATTTAATTCCTCTCTTTACGGAAATTGTAGTGGACTTATCACAGGAAAAGGAGTTGTACTACTCTAAATATAGCAAGCCAATCTACTATATATATTCTCTCCCACTTGCTTTGATCAATGTTTTGATAAAAAGCAAATTAAATTTATATAGTTTGGATTTTCCATACCAACTTGCAATTTTTACATATGGCCTTGGTTAAAAATAAATTAAGTTGACATGAAGAGAAAATACATTTTGATGAAGTTTAGTGAATCTATGCTAATTGCGAACAGATTTAGAGTCAAAGAACTATATTTAGGACCTTTTTTTTATTAAAATTTTTTAAAAACCTTCCCTTATCAACTACTTTTTAAATTTACGATAAATAATAGTTTCAAAATTTAATAAATCCCTTTTTAAATAAAATATACTTTGACCCAAGAACTTTGTAAAGTTGGGTGGATATAAAAGTAATGTTCTTAGACATGGGACAGAGGTTTTTCATTAGGCTGGAAAACTACGCTCGCTTCTTCTTAGTTATATATGCTCTAATTGGTGCTTTGTGGGTTGGATGGTTTTTCGACTTATTCACTGAGTATGAAATAGAAACTTTTTTAATTTTGGGTTTTTTTTTTTTTTTTTTCTAATTTGGGGGCTTTTTTAAAATTTTAAAATTAAAAACCTTTTTTTTTTTCCAATTTAAAATTGGAAAATTTAAATAAAATTTTTAAAAAATTCAAAAACAAAAAAAAAATTAAAATTAAAAAGAAACCTTATTTTAAAAAAATTGGTTTTTTTTTGAAAATTTTTTTTGGGGTTTAGATGCTTCAAATTTTTTTTGAAAAAAGGGGCCAATTTTTTTTTAAAATTTTAAATTTTAATTTTAAAGGCAAAAAGGCCAAAGTTTGTTTTTTTTTTTTTGGCTTTTTTAAATTGGGGGCCCTTTATTTAAATTTTTAAACTATTTTTCTTTAAAAATTGTGAAAACAAGTTTTTTTGGAAAGAAAAAACCCCCCCAAAAAACTTTTCTAAGAAATTAAAGTTTAAAGAAAACCTAAGAAAGGGGTTTTTTGGGAAAAAGGAATTTGGCCCGGGGGGTTTTTTAAATGGAAGGGGGAAAAAATTTCAAAAATTCCGTTTTTCAAAAAACGCCAAAGGAGGCTTCCCAAAAAATTTAAAATTTAAATTTTTTTTAAATTATTTTTAAATATAAAATTTCTTAACTTTAAAAGGGGAAAAAAAGGAAAGGGAAAACCAAAAACCATCAAAAATTTTTTTGAATCCTCCATTTTAACCATAGAAAAAATAATTAAAGAGTTGGGTTTAAACCCCTTTTTTAAATTTTTAATTTTTAAAAATTTTCTTTTCCATTCATCCATAATAAATGCAATAAGAACATCTGCGGTTACTTTGGCTTTTGCAATGCTCAATTTCAAATTTAAGTTTATATCTTGATTTGTTTAAAAATCAGCAATTTTCCCCCTTTCTCTCTATAAGCAATTTTCTCTTAAGATTTTTTTATTCCGCTATTTCAGCATTTACTTTGCATTTAAGATAAAAATTTTTTTGCGAAAACCTTTTATATTTTATTTAACTTTAAAGACATAAAAGCTAATATAGAGTCATTAATTCAAAAGAAGGTTTATTATGAGTAAAATAATGATAAGAATAATTTAATTTAAATTTGTTAAATTAAATTATTTTATTGGGATTAAAATTTTAAGGGAAGTAAAAAAAAATTAAAAAATTTAAAAAACAAATTTTTTGTCTTTTCTTTAAAATAGCCCATGCGAAAGGAATACTCCAACTACTTTCAATAACTCTAATTGTAAGAAATGCAAGATTGTTTAAAAACTAGACAGGAAGTTTGAGTGGAATATGGTTTGGACTGTTGATTAAGAACTCAGTTCTCTGGAGAATAAACTTTGACTATTTTTATTAAAAGGAAGACGCAGACTTATATCTTTTGATTGTGATCGGATCATAGCATTTCTAGGAGTTGCTTGTGGAACTGTTTCCTTGTGTGCTACACAAAAGTGAACAAGATTTCTGATATTTTTGGTAATCAATATCTTAGATTGTAAAATACTTTAGAATGCAATTCTTAGCTTTGTGACTTTCATATTATTGTTCTGCTTTGCTATGTTACTGCAATTGTATTCTTGTAACTTCTATTTTGGGTTTTTTTTAAAATTATTAAATCAAGATGATTAAATATAAAATAATTTGTACTTAAATTAACAAAACAGCTTCATAGATTTCACTTTTAAAAATAAAAAATAAAGTTTCTTTAGTGATTTATTATAACAAAAAACAATATATTTTTTATTTGCTCTCATATTTTACAAAAGGTACTTTTATATAACGTTAAAACCTCCTCTTAAGTATATTTTTTTTTAGACTACAATTTCTTTTGCAAAAAATTTAATATAAGAACTAAAAATTATTTATATAATTTTTACAGTAATTGAGCAATACATTACCTTAGAAAATGATTGGTTCGAATAGACAGTTTGCAGCAATGGCACTTAACATGAGCTAGGCTTTCAGGAAAGAGCTTAAAGTGCGCTTAAAGATTACACCAATCAATACTCCAATATCAAATCAAATTACATCGACAAATTTATGTGCTCGCAGCAGGATTGCTCATTTAAAATATAAATTTGCAAATTTGAGTTGCCCTTGTCTACAGATAGATTACAATTTATGGCAAGACTAAAACATTTCTTTTTAATTTTTTCTTCCCTAAAGGACTTAAGTTTTTCTGGAGACACAAGTAGTTTTGAAAGATGCTATTAAAAGCTTGTGAACCAGAATACTTACTCATATTTGTTTTATGTTTAGTTTTATTTTAATACAGTTACTACTCTTGACTCTTAAATACTTGACAATGCAAAATCTCTGGAAGACATCTTCAATTGCTAAGGCTTTTGTAAAAGCGCTAACTTTTTCTTTTTCAAAGATTTGGCTTTGTAAGTATTTTAATCTTAATTCAGCTAATAAATAAGGATGGACTCAAAATATAATGTGAAAATAAATAAAATTTATGCATTTTATGAAAAAGAATTTTTTAACTTTTCATTTTCATTTTCAATATAAGGAATAAAAATTGAAAATTTATGACATTGGCTCTATCTATATTTGTTAAGTATATAAAATTGGATTATAAATAGCAAAACCATGATGCTAGGAGGACTGAATGAAAGTAAAATACCTCTGGTGAGTAAAAAATTTAATTCGTAGTTTTAAATTTAAATTTAATTATCAACTAGCTGATAATATTGACTAATAGTGGTCCTCCAACTCAGTCGTGTGAAATAGCGATTCAACAAAGCCTTTAAGAATGTTTCTTGCCTTATACGATAATTGCTTTTATAAATTCTGGCATTTGCCTTTTGATATTTTACTTTCAGTATGCTCTATGGTGCAATAAAATTAAGTTCAAGAAATCGTAGGCATGATGATATTCCTAATTTATTCACTTATATTCAAAAATTAAAAACGATTTGACGAGAGAATTCTCTAAATTCATTTTGAAATTACGATTTTTATAAAAATCAAAATATTGCATGGCAATTATTTGATAAGTCATTTAGTTTTCATATGTACAAATTTTAAATTCTTTTTATAAGGGTTATTGCCATTTTCTAGAAAGAGGGATCAAATTTAGAAATTAAAAATAAATGAGATCCAGTTAAAATGATTAAATCAACTACGAAAACAAATACCCTGATCAAATGCTTAATAACCAATCTCAATTCCATTCAAGCATTGACAAGCTCATCAACTCAAACCCACCAACGCCTCTTCAGACCAAATTAAAAATAATTATGTTTTATTAAAATTAGAGAATGGTCCTATTGATATCAACTTAGATGAGATGATGACCAAGCAAATTCTAGAAACAAGTTCACTTTTAATATTCTCTATTAGTTCAGGAGAAATGCTGAAGAATTAGCCAAATTATAATAAGAAAAAGACTTTTAAAATTGCATCAGTTGACGAAATACTCAAAGAGTATGATGATTAAGATCAGCAAAACACATCGAGAAGAAGCAGTCTCAATTCATCTTTTATTGCTAATGAATATGAAATATTAGAATAATCTTAGAGAGAAATCATTAAATAAAATAGCAAAGCTCATCATCAAGATTCCAGAGTGTTCAGTGACGCAAAGACTGGCAGCTTTGATAAAGAATATACAAATCAAATGCCACTCACCCTCAGCTAAAATGCATTTTCGAGATTTTATTTAGATACGGAATAACCAGTAAGCTATAAAATTTAATTTATCATTTAAGCCTGAGGATTCAAAGTAAAACGACAAACTTTAGACAGATGAGTCTTGTATTATATATTTTGTCTGAAGTAATCCCTGCTTAATAGCTTATAATGCAAAAAGTTTAAAGTGCAATTTCCGACTTGTGTGACGACCCTTTCAACAGAGAGGATGTAAAAATTTAAGACAGCTACTCTGATTTTAAGGTGGGTACTTTTATCAAGATCTTCTTTTATCACCTTATTTACTTCCTTATACTGGGCCCTTTCATATATCCAGCCCTTAGACTTTTTGAAACTCATTCAAATTAATTTATTTCCTCACGAGATGCTTGCAAACCTAGGATTTTATGGTTTGTCTTGAGTGAGTTTGTACTAAATGTTCCAATTAGTTAAATTGAATGACTTTAATTAATTATTTGTTTAATGAATTAAATGGGCTTGCTATGTGATCCCTATTTCGATGTATTGGTCCAACACCAAAGACTAGGGAGATTTTCTGTATACGCACTTTTTAGTAGCAACTATAACCAATCATTCTCAGATGCTTGATATGTAAGTGCCAGATATGCTACTGCTTGTGAATCTACTTATAAGATGCAGTAAACTAAAACTTGAGAAATTATTTTTTGCTTTCTGAAACTAAAATAATGACTAGATAGGAACAAGAGAACGAATGGACCATAGGATCTTAATTTTATAAATATTGATTGCTATCTTGGCTTTTAATTAAACCAATAGATGTAGATAAGGAAATTAAGTACTGATGATTAGGAATGAGATAGAAAACGTATTTTTCAAATTCAAGCTATTCCAAAGAATAACGAAGACTATTTACTTTAATTTTTTTTAAAAGAAAACTCTCGAAGTTTTCATTATAATTTCAGAATATTTTACATATATTCCTATCTATAATAAATTTAAGTTAAGGAAAATTTATTAAGCTCACAAGTTTTAAATTTTCTAGACTACAAAAATCGTTTCCTTAATTACAATTACTCTAAGGAGGTAAATTACGATGAGAAGATAGAAACAGGGCTTTACTGGTCCTTTGTTAAATCAGTAACGAGAGGCTACTAACAGCAGTCTTTGCTTAGTAGTTTGAAGAATCCGAAAAATCAGGTTACTCCAGTCTTAAATGATAAACACTAACACTTTTAGTTAAATAGCAGCATTATGTATGAGACTTTATCTAAGTTCATGTTTCGTATCTTGAAGCTCCCACAAAGGAAGACCTGATGACTTACTATCCAGGGAGATAAGTGTTTAGAGAGTTGTTTATGATTGGCAAGCACCTTGCTCCATCTAAGTAACCTTTCTATCTATAATACTGTGCTGTTATTCATGCTTTCATACTCATTCATATTTTAAAAGCATACCCATCATTATCGAAATCATACTTTAATCATAAACAGAGAGTGAGGAATTCATGCAAAATAAGTACTAAAAGATATCCTACTGGCTTTATGTATTACCTCTTACCTACATCAACCTCACAATCTTCAGAATAAACTTGGTTTTCCTAAATGCATCAATCACAGACATGAAGAGGAGGTGGATATCTATGATCATTTGTGAAACTAATTTAGAGCCCAATAGATTTAAAGTTAAAGAAAGATTCAAAGGCCCCCCATTCACTCATTTAATTTCTCTATACAATATATATATAGTAAACACTAAGCTATTGATTGATAAACTACTTTGACCCTAGAACACTCTTGTCCTGGATAGATGCAAGAGTTATGTTTCTAGATATGGGTCAAAGATTTTTCCTTCGACTTGAGTACTACGCTCGTTTCTTCATTGTTATATACACTCTAGTCGGTGCGTTTTGGCTGATATGGTTTTTCGAACTTTTCCAAGACACTCCTATTGAAATAGAACTCGTTGCCTAACTTTATAAATTTAAAGTGACTTTTATTTAACTAGGATTTTCATTATTGGTGGCTCTATTCTTTTTGTATAAACTTTTCTACTATGGTGCTAAGGTAAATGTAGTAAATACTTAAATTTTATATAATGAGGCTCAGCATGACTAAGTTCTGAGAATAGTGGAGCTGAGGAACATACTTGAAAGAATAAATGTAGAGTGGAAGGGAAACTAGGGCTCCAAAAAACTCAGCAATAATCTTCTCAACAACGCTTATAAAGAGGCATTTCTCTAAACTTATTTCACTATTAAATTAGGATTCTTAAAGATAGATGTATTTTATTTCTGTCTTCTGAAAGATGAGAAGGGCTTAGAAAAATGCCAGCGAACTATTGAGAAATCGCTTAAGGGGATTATTTTTATTGACTTTATTTGATAAGGTGATGGACGCAATAGAATCTCGACTGCAAAGGGAGATAGAGTTCAACCCTATCACTATTTTTGGAATTCCACTAACTATGACTATAATGGCTGCTATTCAGACTTCAGGCCTCTCACTTTTTGTAAAATAATTCATAAATCATTTAAAATTTTAATTCAACCACATAGGTTTATACATGCTAAACTTCAAGTTTAATTTCTTAACTTCGTGATAAATGCATAAAAGGTATTAATTTATTAACAAACTACACAAATTAAAATAATTATAATCGTAAAAAGTTATTGAAATATCATAGAAATAATATTTATTTTTTAAATTCGGAGGAATTCAAAATAAAGATGACTTTTTAAGTAAAAATTAATTCTATATTGGATCATTATTTCCTATTTTAATATATGAAAATACTTATATTTAATATCTTCATGGTTTTATTAAGTGTCTTTCAATATTAAATATACGATTACCTTAATTGAAATAAAGTTTATTCTTATATGATATAGATTAGAAAACTATCATTACAAGTATATGTTAATCTAGTTATCTTTGTGAGTATGATTATTATTCGATGGCGAGAGAATTACCTCTTGATTGAGATTTTTCTCTTATAAGTCATGCATTTCCTTTCTGGATGGGATAAGTCTGAGAATAAATTAATTAAATAAATTGCCAAGGGAGTGATTGCGAGAACTGTCTGAATTATCAATAGCTTGTAGAATTGATCCAACTAAGAGTTCGTCAAATTGAAGCTGAGCTTATTCCAAACTACTCCCATTAAAGGACTCAGAGTGAAGTTGCTAAAGTTAAACATTCCTGTGAGCAGTGAGAAAACAGTTGCCTCAATATAGTTTGGAGTAATCTTTGCAAAGAGAATCAACTGAGGAAGCTGACTGAAAGCCAAACCTAGAGTATCTGTGATAGTCGATGTAAAAATCACAAAGAACAGATCATTCAGGCCTAAAATTAGATTCCAACGAAGAGCTTAGATTAAATTCATAGCACAGCCGAGAGTGTTCATTACAATTGCGTAGAAAAGCATGCTTCTTATTTCATGCTTCCTGAAGAATTTAGAGTAGAGCATAACTCCGAAAAGCAAGCTAATGTAGCCCACCACTCCTAGCATACTTTGCTCAAATTTAAATAATTTAGACAACTTGATTACATCTAATTGGAAATAGTAAGTCATGTCAGAGTACTGCGGCACTAGCAAACCAGTTAGTAGCAAGTAAAACACTGTTCTATAAATCTCTGGGATCCTGACTGCGTGCTTAATTTCTGCCCAGTTACGCCTTAAATTGAATAGGAAACCCTACTCTCGCAAGTATTCTTCTCTCTGTCTAATTGAAATGTTCTCTGACTTCAAATCAATTTATAATAAATTTGAAGTACAAAAGCCATCATTATCAGTCCGAATACTGAGGCAAGTGTGAATGACTTCCAAGGGTTTAGAAATTGAGTAAAGAAAGCACTGCAAAGTGAGCCTAGAATTCCTCCGAGGGCTAAAAAGAACCAATTCAATCCTTAGAGATTCTCTGATCCTTAATCTATGTCTCTTCTTGACTACTGGACTACAAGTGCATCTACTACTACATCTATAAATGCCATGTTCATCGAGTTTAAAACTAATATGGCTGTGATTATTATCTCATTTCTAGTGAAGTCTAATGATAGAATGAGTAAACAATTATTTTTTTATCTAATCATTTACACTCTAAAGATAAACCAGCTTTAACATAAATTTAGAGCAATAATTTTTCATTACCATTGAAGCATATAATGAATAGAACTTTTTTCATTTTTAAATGAAGAGAGTGACAAACTGTGAAAAGCCATTAAGGATGATGTAATATTTTCTTCTGGATCCACAAATAGGGAGGTTATCTGCAACCAATCCATAAATAAGTTTGAATGACCAAGGCAAGGTAATCATAGACACCAGGAATTGAGTGTAGTCTGCCTCAAGACTAAGGTAGTCTCTGAATAAATCCTTTACAGAGAGCATGTGAAAAGTTTAAAATATTAAAGTCCTGAAGCCTTGCAAGAAATAGGTAAAGGACATCACCACCAAGATAGATGTGTCATAAATTTAAAGCACTCCCATTTTAATTAACTCTAGGATTTAAAAACCAGCCTTTTTAAACTTATATCATTTTGACCAAAGCAATTATACACATAACTCCTATAATATTCTTACTTAATTTGATTATGTAAAAGCCTGTTTTTAGATAATGCTTATTATAAAGGATTGATATTTTTTTAAATGAAAATTAAATCGTTTTTAAGAATTAAAATGTATTTAATATAAAAATACTTTTTATTGTTGTTGATTTACTTATATGTTTACTTAACTATTTTTGAAATAAAATTTTATTTTCAAATAAGATTAACGCTATCAAGAAATAAAAATATATTGATTTTTTAAGTATATTTTAGTTCGAAAACTAGTCTCATCTTCTGCTAAACCTAAGATTAGGATCCTCAAATAAATTATCAGATATGAATTCTATTGTCCTAGATCTTTGTAATTCATCATTAGGCAATCTACTTCTGTAATAGGAATAATTAGATTAGCTTCCTATTGAGTTTCTCTCTTAATAGTTCTTTGAAGCACTTAGGACTTCAAAATTATTTGGATTATTCTATCCTTGATTAAGCTTATTTTGATTTCTGAACATAAAATGAAATAAGTGAAGTTGATCGTGGGTTGTAGAAATAAGATTAAGCTTAAATATATGTGACAAACTATCTACAAGAAGAACATTGACAAGCTTGAAAAGAAAAGCAGGGTATGATATATTTTTACTATTAAATAGGAAAAGATTATGTTTTGATTAAATTTAGACACCCCATTGGTTAATCACTGATCTCTACAAAGAAATCCAATTAAACATTAGGGTTTTAATTATATCTCTAATTAATATATTAAGCTCCAATCAACATTAGTTTTAATCAGAATCCTCCAATCATTAATCTCTTTTAGATATAGTTCAAATCACATCTCTAATTAAGAAATGGGTTTTCATCTTATTTCTACAACCCACGATCCACTTCACTTATTTCATTTTAGTGTTTGGTGAATTAAGCATACTTGCCACTATCGTTTTCCCTGCCTTATAGTGAATTGACTTCCTAAGTATCCCTTTATCTTTCTCATCGCTAAGTGGATTTTGAATCTTTGAAAAATATTCATTGGGCTGCTTGGCACTTGCATCACTATAATTCGACCTAGCGCTGTCAGGCCTTTGAGGTCTAAAGTTTAGTCTGGGTCTGTTTTAGAAATCAAGAACGCTCTAAGAAATAGGACTATGAATTTGCCTTAATTCCTCCATTTTTTAAGCGTGATAAGGATCACTTGGATCTAGAGAATCTCTTTTATCGGGAATTGACTTCATCTTAATCTCAAAGATTTTCAAATGATTCTGCTCGGCAGCCTTATCGTTTTACACTGCAAGGTCAGGGAAGAGAGTTGGTGTAAAAAACTGGTCTTAAGTTTGTCGAAACTTATCAGCTTTAATGTTATCATTTTAAGATTCTCGCTCCTCATTTGCTCCTAAAGAATCGAAAAGCTTGTTTTTAGTAGCCATAAAGCTCTAGCCATATTAAGTCTGGCTCATATTTAATAAATAAGTTTAAAATTTGAACGAAGTTTTAACATTGAACTCTTAGACCTTGTTACTTTAAGATTTCTTTAAGAGACTTTCAAATCTTCGAAAGTGAGACTCTTATCGCTTTGACTATTCTTTAAGAAATCCACTTGATTAAATACGACATCTTAAAGATAAACTTTTAATTTCTTAGGTGTCAGTATTGTCCTAAGAAATCTCTTCAAGTCTTTCGAATATATTAGTCCTCTCTGTCTCTTTGAGAGGTTTTAATTCCTTAGCATTTTACTCATGGGAGGAAAACTCAATCTCCTTTTCTTCTTCAATATGATGAATGAGATCTTCGTATGCATATGAAGTCAGGAAAGGATTTGTCAGAAGCTAATACTCATCATCTGTATTTTTCTTGGCCTTTGGCTTTTAAGCTCTATCCTCTAACTACTTCAGCTTAGTTCTCTTAGTTTTCAAGTCTCTCTCTTCCTCTGTGAAAATATAGTCAGTTGTAAGATTAGGGAAATCAGGTTTGCTATTAACAACCTGATCATTTTTTGTTTCTTTTTGAGGAAGCTCTTCCTCTTCTGAGAAGTTATCTTGGTCTATTAGTTTCTAGTTGATCCTGAGTGTTTCTATATTATCTCTGTAGGTAGTTTCCTCATTCATTACTTATTAGAGATCGAATCTGAAATCAGACTGTTCGAATATGTTTTAATTCGTTGCTTATTATGTAATTTGCGGCTTCTGATTAATTTACTGAGTCTGTGAGAGGTTAACTTGAACATTTGGATCTACAAGATCTGTAAAGTCCCTTACAGGTTTTGAATCAGAGTTAGGATTCTTGACTAGGTTATTAGTATTCTCTGAGTTGAGAAATAGAAGATCGTTGTTTTGTTTGAGAACGTTAGAAGTGAGGAGCATCTGTTGATTAAGCTGATGAAGGTGATCTTATGCCAACTGAAACTCATGAATGTTTTTATCTCTCTTCACAGAGCCAGAAACATCTAAAGTGTATTTTATAGAGGAATGGATATTTATTACGAGCAAAGGAGTAATTATTTGGAGAGATATGCTGAAGTCTATTGGATCCATAGTTAACCTAATTTTTAACAGCTTCGAAGGGCGACTGGTAAATTCCCTCAGTCTCGATTCTTTCTTCCTGATTATCTTTAGTGCTGATTTTAATGCTCTGGTAGTTGCTATTTTTGAATTCTAGGGGCTTAGTTGGAGCCAGATCGGATTAAATCTAGTCATATTACAGTTTGTTAAATGTGGGCGAATTGTTCACACTTTCATCTTCTTATTCAAACCCTAAAAGAATGAAATCTTAATAGAGGCTCCACATGGATGGATAAGTGGATAATTAATTTGCGAGAAATCCAGGTTTGCTAATAATTAAACTAGAAATAATCCAAAAATGTTCAAGGACGACAGATTTCAACTCATTGAGCAGCTCAATTAAAAGTTATTTTTAACAAGCTGGGATAAGGCTCATTCAGTAAATAAATTCTCTAGTTATATCATTAGGTAAATAAATAGGCCTATTATTCAAGTATAAATATACTGCAGAATTTAATGCAAAATAGAGAGTGTTCGACGGAAATACTTTATTTAAGCCATCTGCTTTTCAACTTCTAGTGCTTTGAAGCCTTGTAGAGGAAGCTTTAGAAGTGAGATATATAACTTATCATATATTTAAACTTTTTAATTTTTAATGGCTGTTAATCTCATTCCATCTCCACATATCTCAGTACAAGTATCTTTAGCTAGTCCAGTCTTAGTTTCTCGAAAGCAAGAGTGAAAGTGGGGTCTCTGTCTGCCACTCCTCCTCTCTTGAGAAACTCTTCTTCTTTCTTCTTTTGATCCTATTTAGTTTTAACTTGAACACTTTTGAAACTTTGGCTTCTGTCGTAGTTCATCAAAGTTATCTGATAGTCAACTTATACTTTAGTAAACTACTTCAAAAGTGTAAAAGCTCACTTTTCCTTCCTCAAGAGAGGAGGAGTGGCAGACAGAGACCCCACTTTCACTCTTGCTTTCGAGAAACTAAGACTGGACTAGCTAAAGATACTTGTACTGAGATATGTGGAGATGGAATGAGATTAACAGCCATTAAAAATTAAAAAGTTTAAATATATGATAAGTTATATATCTCACTTCTAAAGCTTCCTCTACAAGGCTTCAAAGCACTAGAAGTTGAAAAGCAGATGGCTTAAATAAAGTATTTCCGTCGAACACTCTCTATTTTGCATTAAATTCTGCAGTATATTATTTCTAAGGTTTACAATTTACTCTGCAGAAGATAAGCTAAGGAAAATTAAGGTAGCAATTTAAATGATAAGATAACTATATTTAGGTTAATGAGGAATATTAAACTTATCTGAACTTTACTTTAAATAAATTCATTTTATAAATAATTAGCATTGAAGATTGAGAAAAGTGACAAGACTAAAATGATATTGATGTTTGAGTACGATGTATTGCGCCTTCTCTAAGGTAAAACTAATGTGTTCATTGCAATTTTCCTTAGGTCTTATTATTTTATCTTAATTGGTCTAAACCATGTGCCTGATGTTTATGAGTTTGTAAATAAGCACGGGCAGGGCTCAAATTTTATTTCAATGAGGCTTTTGGGGACTAACTTAGCAACTTAAAAGAAACTTATTGGAAAAGACTTTACTATTTCTACAGCTGTCTCTTATTTAGTAATTTGAGTTTCTGATCTAAACTTACCAGGTATAAATGCTAGATGCCATAGAAGAAGTTCATAGCCGAGGATTTATTCATCGAGATATAAAACCAGTAAGTCTATAATGCATTCATTCATGAGTCTTGAATATTCACTTTGTTGTAGTCTAATTTCGTGGTGGGGCGAGGAAATGAAAAGACAAAAGTGTACATAGTAGACTTCGGACTGGCGAAGCAACACATGTCAGACGGAGTGCCACTACCTATGCGACCTCAGGTAGATTTCAGAGGCACCATTACCTTTGCGTCTTTAAACGCCCATAATAAAAGGGTAAGGATAATTGAAGATCACAATAATCTTTTAAAGGACTTGAGCAGGAGAGACGATCTGTGGAGTTTCTACTTTGTAATTCTTGATTTCCTGAATGAATATATCCCTTGGCGGAATAGTAAGTTTAATTTTGGGTTTGTGTAATAAAAATAATTGCTAATTCAGATGGAGATAAAGATCAAGTAAGAGACATAAAGACGAGGTGTTTGAGTGATCCTGAGAGGTTTCTGTGGACTACCTCTACCAGAAACATCAGAGAAATCAGGGATATATTCTATCATATAAAAAATCTGGAATATCATCACTCACCTAACTACTATTCCACAAATAATAAAGCAAAAATAAATAAATTAGAAGAATAAAAATTCAAATGATAAAAAAATTAACAAATTAATTTGCAAAGTAAATAGGATTAATTTATTAAAATAATTTCTAAATTCTTTTAGAATAGCGATAATTTATCAGACAGTAGCTTCTCTAAATGGCCTCTTATCAAAACTCTTCGTCTAATCGAATCGTACTTTATAATCATTACACGTAATTAATTATTTTAGATTGAACTGCAGAAGATAACTCAAATTCCTACCGCCATTTATAATGCATAAATTTTATTTCTTAAAGTCAAATAAATTGCTATATTCTTTTAGAATGATTGATTGTATTAAATTTCCCTATTTATTTTAAATTATATTTATAGGCCTGTCCAACAACAACAAATTCCTATTTATTAGCCACTAAAACTACTTTAATATAAATCAATAATTCTACAAGATTGATATTTCATTTTTTTTAAAAAGAAACTAAATATTCTAAGTTCGTTAAATCTACCTATTCTTCTTTTTCTTCTAGTTGTGATAAATATTTAATTCCTCTTTAAATAAAATTATGAGATACTTTATCCTATAAAGAATCAACAAACAGCAGCCAATAATTATAATGTTTTGCAACTACCCACTTAAAATATTTAGATTCCCACTCTATATCAATAGCCGCTATTTAATCTACAAGCTCTTCTTCCTTCTTATTCAAGTTATCAGCAATTTGTAGATGCAAACTTTAACTAGAGTCTCAAGAGACAGCAATAACCTATTTACAATAATAATTAACAACAAAATAGATAGAATGAATATAATAACTATCAAATATTACAACCACACATAGAATTATATTTAATTTTACATTTCATTTTATAATTTATACTATAATCATTGAAACTAGTTATTTAAATTATAATTCAATTTTAAGATTAATGATAGAACCTAAGAGTAACCAAGTCTAACAATTTAATCCACAGATTTAAAACTCTTTTTAGTGGTCAGAATATAATAGCAATAATTAACCGCAATAATATCCATCAATTTAATTGATTGAATAGTTGTTTATAAAATATTCATTAATTAAAACTAATTAAAATTTCAGTAATTAAAGCATAAAGTGTCACTTTATAGATTAAATTTATTTTAATTTGAGATAATATAAAGCATTAATTAAGATTCTTATCCATTAAATTAAACATAAATTCTAAGATGCTTATTTTTATTGAAAATATTAGGAGGTGTTAGTATAAAACGTTGGAGAGAATATTTTTAAAGAAGAGTAGCTGATCCCAAATTAGCAATAGAACAGCTTTGAGTCTGGATTAACTCCCTCTCTCTTTTTACTCAACGACAATTCTCATAGACAGACAACAGATTAGTATTAGCAGCTGCAGTTATAGTAGTATCAGTAGAGTTCTCATAATTTGAATCTTCAAAGAGCGGATAGCTTTGTTTTAAAATAAAGCCTCCCTCGTCTAGAATCCTTTAACACTCATCTTTTTTAAATTAAATGAGATAGTCATACTAATTTATTCATTATTTATTCTTTAAAAAATTCAGTTAGGATGCTATCTTTTCAAATAGTTAGATAGATTAAATGGAAAAGATATTTTTTAATATCTATATAAAATAATCACATATCTAATGCGCTCTTAGAAGCTTTTAATAAAATAATTTGTTAGCACACAATTTGTGAGGTTAAAGTTTATTTAAGTTTTCAATTAAAATGGTTGAGTGATTAGAATTAGCAATTTGATTAATAAATTGCAGAAATCTTGAGAATGGGGCGAATATAGATAGCTAGAAAGAGCAAAACCTGTCAAATAACTTCCCAGTTGAATAATTCTTTTAGTTCACTCCCATACAAACTCAGTTACCAAATTAAAATGAAATCACCAATTTATAAAATAAAATCCTATTTCATAATTTTCTAGTCCTTTTATCAATTATTTTTATTTTATAAACTTTGTATGATATCTATATAAAAATTACTTTTATTTTTATAATTTCTAAAGCTTGAATTCGGAAGCTATGAGATAGAACTAAGCAAATCTGATGAGCTCTAAGCCTGGACAATATAACTCTACAGTAGATTATGAAACTTAGTGTCTCATAAATTAAGTATTTGCTGAGAGCAAACATCAAAACTCTATCCATTCACAAACAAAAATTGTTTGCAATTTATATTAAAATATTTATTATAAAGCATATATTTTGTAATCACAAAGCTCTTTGAATCCACTGAAAAGACCTCCTACCACTTAGTTTGAGAATCTCCAAACCCTCACAAGCTTAAAATAAATAGGCTATAATTAGAAGTTAAGAAATAATTTTTTTAAAGGTTAATCCCCAAAATAATGGAATTTATTAAGAATTCTATACACTAATTATATTATTTGTTGATGAAACTTCTCCTGTAACTCATAATTAAAATTAAAATTTTTTAGCTTAATCTGATTTGAACCAAGTTACATTTGACCCAATCATCTGTTTTACTTTATTTATAAAAATAATATCGGAATTTTTGAAATATAAAAAATTTTATTATAAAAATTAAAGTTTATAATTTTAAATTTAAGCTTCCCAGCGTAGCAATTTCAAAGCTAAATATGTAAACAGTTTAATTTATTATTTTCCTATTCTTTTTTAAAAAATAAGCCAAGGACCCATACAGAAATCCTTGGCCCCTCTATATCAACGTCTACCAGAGTTAGTAATCCCTTAAAACTCCAACTAGACTCAATTTGGCTTTTAACAGTCCAACTAGCAACCTACATCAAATTCCAACCTTGTCAAAAAGAGGGACAAAAAATATATTCAAAAATTCTCAAATGATCCAAGGAAGTAGTAGTACGAGCAAATATATTTATTAATATTTCTGCCATTATAAAATTAAATCAAGAGGAAGTTGCTCGATTCTCAAAACCAGCAAAAGATAATTATCCAGCAAGAGCCAATAGTTCATCTCACTCAAAACATTATCAACATAGCTTCAATGAATCAAAGTATTTAACAGCCTATGACTTAAAATCAGCCTATCATCTACCGAATTAACTATCAATAAAATTAATGACTACCTTTTCAGAAATTATAAGTTAAAAGACACCCCTTAGTATGATAAAAATTTGATAATTAAAACTCTCTGAGTCCAATCTTTTTGGATTAAATTAATCTATTTCAAATCATAAATCATTCAATTGAAATTATTTCATATTCTAGTTGCATTTAAAATGATCATTGAGGTTGGTTTATGACTTCCTATATTCTTAATGAATTTATAGTACCTATACATATGATTTGGTTGAAATAAATTTATTTTTTAAATTTAAAATTATAAGGTTTATAACATTTGATAAATCAAAACATGAAACTTTAGCTCTTGCTTTATTTATTGATTTAAAATGCTTGCTATTGTAATTTCTTTTGCCTTTATTCCTCTTAGGTTCCATTTTGGGTTACATTGAAAACACTCCTAAATAGATTAATGCCCTAGGAAACGCTACTTTTTATTTGGAACTTCAGCAAGACATCCCTTCTTCAGGTAACATTATTTTAAGATCTTATTGTTAATAGCGTCATTACAAATTACCTTCCCGACTGACTTGCAAGATAACGTAATTTCTCAAACTCTTACATGCATGGGCCTTTATGGACTTCAAAACCCTCAGAGTATTTCATGTTAAATGGTGCGACAAAATTACACAGTCATTATCTCAAAGGCATTTCCAAACACTATGAGATCTATAGCCATCACTCTTGTTGGCATATAAAATCCCAATTCTGAAAGAACCACAGGCTCGTTTAAGGTTTCAATTTATACATCAATTTAAATTTAATCAAGCAAACAGCTGCTAGACACTTCGCCCTCTGGATATTTTACCATGACAGCTACATGAGGTTCTATAGTCTCAGTCAATATGACATCTGACAATAACGTTGTTGGAGCATAAGCAAACCTCTAGGTTTCCTTCGCAACTACAAACATCATACCCTATAATGCGTAGCTCTAGTTGCAATTTATTTATTTCCCAAATGGAATCCAGATTCCTTCTTCTAGAAATAGAGCCACTTTAGTCATATATACATATATTCTAATGCACAAATTATAAGTAGTGTGCAAGCAAATGTAACTTCTGCATAAATTGTAAACTGCATGGGAAGTCAAAACATCCGCCTTACGATGGTTTGCCAAGTTACAGTAGGCACCAATTATGACACTCTAAAAATAACCTATGCTTTTGCTAGTGCAATGGCTGTAGGAAAGATAGTTATCTTCAATTTGACTGACTTCAGAAACCCTTCTTCAACAGAACCTATTTCCATTCGTCTCTTTTAAACTCAGGACACATCAGGCAACGTAGTGGACTCATCAACTGATATTGGAACCTATTAGGTTTCTCAATATGCTACTGTCTAGTCAAGTCAGCTGACGATAACTCCACAAGTATTGTCTATAAATACTCTCAGCGTTTACAATATGGTTTACTAGCTTTTAGATTAAATTTTATTTCGAATCCACTTCCAGTAGGCAGCTTGATAACACTTATCTTTCCGGCTGAACTAAGTCTTCAATCGAAAAGTACAAGTGAAGTCTATTTAACTCAGGTGTATCAAACTGGCAAAACCTCTGGCTCAGCAACGTTCACCATTTCTAAGCTCTAAGATGGCTCTCAAAAGCTTGTGATCATAAATGCAATTCAAAATTATCTGGACGAAGGAAGCTACATCTATTTACAGCTCTCCAAGATTCTGAACTCTGTAAGATTATTATAATAAACTCTGAATAACTTATGTATAGGCAACTACGGCTCCTTCCTCGCCTTTTCAACTTTACTTAAACAGATTGTCTGGGGCGTATGTTGAATAACTACTCACTGGAGTTACAATCACCAATACTCCTATTTAGATATCTTAAGCTTACCTAACTCTCTCAAACTTATCGACTAACGCAGTCAATCAATTTAATATATCTTATCATTATCTAGAAGTGAGTTATATAATTTAATGTGCTAAGCACAATATCATTTCCCTTTGAAGGAATAATTCCTGCCTAATTTATTTATATAAAGCACTTTCATAGTAAAATATCCTACTCAGTTTCAGATACCACAGCCTTAAGCATCCACTTGCTAGGTACTTATTGGAATTTAATATAGCCTAATTCATTTTTAAATACTATTTAAGATTAAGCCTTTACATCTTCTAAAGTCAAAACAAAACTTTTATCTCATTTTTATATGATTTAATTATTTGCTAATAACTTCCATCCTATTTTATCATCAATTTTGCGGAGTTAATTCTAATTAAAATCTTTAAAAGTAAATTCATCTAAATAAAAGTATTTAAAAATGTGTTCTCCTTTATGATAAATATTTTAACATAATTTTCTTCTTTAATTTTCAAATAAATAACTAAACGGAGGTATATGCAACATATATACTCAGAATATGACCATAAAAGTTTAGAAATTTTTTCACCTAGGATACTCAATTTGGATAATTCTCTTCGCCTATAAATCTTAGATTATAATTGTAATAAACATAATTTACGGTTATTGATAAGAATTTATCCCCATTAGTTTTTTTTGTAATCGTAATAAATCTATTTGAATATAATTGATAGATTTCAAGGTTTCAAGAATCCTCCTTCAGAGAAGCAATCTGACACTTTTCAGCTTTTGATTATGGATAAAAAGTCGTATTTGATTAGCTATTTCAATTCATCTTACCTGGGCTCTTCATTTCTAGCTCAGAGTTTACAGAAAGTGACTCTCACACCTCAATACTTCACCACTAACTAAGTTTCTTATCTCAACATGTATCTATAAATCGAGTAGGAGCAAATCCTGTAATCTAATTCCATACTCACAATTCTAATTCCCGAGAGCATTTCCATACAAACACCAGGTACTGTAACTTGCTCTGGAGTTCAAAACTTACCTTCTTAAATCACCTGTCAGTATGACTCTTTAGCTAGAATATTGCAGATCAAAGACAAATTAATTAAAAATTCTGAATATAGATAATTACTTCTTCAATCTGGAATTCAATTTATTTTATTAGTAAAATTTCTTATTTAAGAGGCTTAAATATAAGAATTTAAAAGACATGATGACTGCAAATTAAATTTAAGGCTTGACAATAATTGGTTTTTAAATATCTAGCATCATCACTCCAATTTAATTAGTTTAATTTCTACGAAGCCAACGGATTCATTTAAGTTTTACTTCTACACGGACGATGGATATTTATAACTTTACTCTAATACAAGTAATTCTTTACAAATGAGCTAAGGTTGTCCCTTTTAACTTGCTTAAATCACTCCCACCTCCAAAATAAATGGAGCTCTCACTGAATATTTTAAATTTGCCTAAAAGATATTAAATTTTAGAATAAATTAAAAAATAAGTATTAACATCATCATAATTATCACAATTAAATCTTAAAACATATTCTCAAAATTTGTATTCTATGTTTTGATTTTTAAAGTTTCATGAATTACCTTATAATTAACTTATCTAATTTCCAATATTTTCTCTATTCATAAATAAAGTAAATGTATTATAAAATATGGTTTTGCTCTTTCATTGCAAAGTTAAATATATAATAACTCTATTCTACAAATAACTGCTCCCACTTAATTTTTATTTATATTTAAGTATCAGTCCAGGCTTAGCAGTTCTAATATCTTAACTGTAAATCTGTCTCTTCTCAGTTGTAGAGCAATCTAAACTGCTAATTATAGCAATAAATAATAAAAAAGGAAATATAATGAATGTTGTCTTTGCTTATTTAAGACTTTTTATTTTTATAGTTATCAATTTAAATTCACATCTACTATAAGAAATGGAGTCATCCAGGTAGTAATTTCCCTAACAAAGGATACTCTTAAACATTTATATCAATTTCATAATTATAATTGATGAATATATAACTTTACTGCTGGTGAATAAATACAATTTAGGATTCCAAATTTGTAAAATCCGTCTTCCACTAAGCCCACTGACTCTTTATTTTTATTTGTTTCGGGATAAAAGTACTCACCCCAGACTCACTATATGTTATATCAGAGCAATGGAATGGAATGAGTGTGAGTACACAAAGTGCAAGTACTATTACTGTGGCTTCAGTTTACGCAGTGAATCCTATCCTAGGCTATGCAAGTCCATACGTGGTCTAATTTATGCCCAACAGTGTACTGCTCTTAAAATTAATTTCATACATTAATTCCATATGTAGTAGAAATGATTTTAAGTATAATCTGATTTCAACGACTAGATAATAAAATGTAGTTTTATAATTTAAATTCGGCTATATAATATTTTTCTGCTTTAAAGTAGCGTGATTAAAATAAACTTTCCTAGTGAAATATAGTATAATGGGAGTATCTCATGCACAGGCTTTATAGGAGGATCTTCAATTAGCCCCTCTTGCTATTACAACCAATTGAATAACTAAGTAGTAGTCAACACCAATCTTCAGCAGGATCAATCAACAATCTCACTGTTTATATTATAAAAGCCACAAATTTAATTTAAATCTCCCTAGTTAAACCTAAATTAATAGTTTTGTTACTATCTAATTAGATTTCTTAAAATATTTGCTGTATAAGTTTAAGCTGCAGATACAAAATTTTAGGAATCCAGATTCTCCAGTGATCACTAACAGCTTCCAGATTAGGACATTCACTTCAGACAGCTACCTCATCGATTAGATTTTAGATGGACTGCAGGTTGCGCAGGACTGTTCATATCTCAATTATTTATGTTAGAATAATATCCCTGCAAATCTTGTGGATTATCCCCTATTAGTAAAATAAATTTAAATTATAAACTTAAATATTTTACTGTCTTTGATAATTATTGATGAATAAGATATGCCTTTCTTGCTAATTATTTATAATTGGACTAGACTTACAAGTACCTGTTTAACTACACATGCTTGGAGAACTGCCCTTCCGGTTTTTATGTTGAAACTAATAGCTCCTGCACCAAGTGCAGCACATAATGCTCTAAGTGCCAAAACTCACCTAATTTCTGCACTCTCTGCTCAAACAATCAAAACTCAAATAAATTAATCTTCATAAACTTAATAAATAAAGATAAAGAGTTAAGATTAAGTTAGCATGCATGAGAGAGAATCAATGATTTTTAATCTTTGAATTCCTTATTCTTGCACTAAGAGTCAGGAACATGTTTAGAAACGTGCCCTACAGGGATGTATGCAGACGAATTAAATTACTAGATTTAATTATACTGCTCGTAAATTTATTAGCTTTAAATTTCATTTTAAGGTGTAATCACTTATTTAAAATGAATCTCTTTAGAAATGCATGTCCTGTACCTTTCCCTGCCAAAGCTGTAGCAACTAAACGTATTGTCTAAGTTGTCAGCAATCAAAGTCCAATGAGACTCTAATGTACTATAAAGGCTCCTGCCTCTCTCAATATATATATCCCATATTCCATTAAAATAATTACAAGGATCATTTAAAATTTTGAAGCACAATAGTTTGATAATTTAGAAGTATAACATTTATGTTTAATTTTGAATGCCCTGTGACTACGATGGTATCTTTGAAATCTGAGACTGAGTGCTAGAGTTGCTCTTCAAACTGCATGACTTGTTAAAAACTACCTGATACCTGTACAAGCTGCAACTAATCCTCAAGTGCTAAATTGCTATTTGGGACTAAATGCGTGTCCGAGTGCCCAAATGGATTTCAAAGAGACGCTTACAGCACGAAGTGTGTTTCTATGGGAGAGACCATCGTACCCTTCCCATTCATTTCTTCATCTTTGATTAGTGTCATGATTATTGGAACACTCAAAACCTGTAGAGTTCATAAAAATAAAATAACTTAAACATAAAATGAGTTAGTCTAAACTATAAGGATACAAGCATTCAAATCCATAATTAAAGAAGTCGATAATAAAACTAATTTCTATATCTTATCATATGAAAATAGTTGCTTATTTTTGGTTTTGATTGCTGTTTGTAGATATTTAGCTAAAAGTGAATTATGTTTGTAGTTTCTACTTGGTAATAAACTGGTGGTATTTATTCTATTTGATTTTGAGAGATGAGTTTTGGTAATCCACAATTATCCTAGCCTACTCCATAACTTCCATACTGGCTTTGAACATTCTATTCTTCGTTTACTTTTTGAAAAGTGTCCACACTCTTCAAGAGTGGAAAAATATCTTCTCTAGATTCAAAGCAATCTATTGGCTCATCATTTCAGGAATTAAATTTAAATACTCATAAATTAAAATAAATAAGATTAAAGCTCTAAATTTAAAAAATTTTCCTCATGTTTATAAAATATATTTATTCTATTTCTTATAATCAATCTTTATAGCTTTTGAGGTAGATATTTTATTGCTTGGTTGAATATTAACTCACAGAATTTATATTTTAATATACAAATATAAAGAATGATTGTATTTAACTTCCAACTATTCAGAATCTTCTTTACTTATTTATAAAAAATTATATTTGCTCAATCACATGAAATGAACATTAAATAAGCAAAAATAAATAGAAATATTTTGAAATTTACTTTCAATAATCCCTTAATAGATTTTTTAATTTCATGTCAGAAAATTGAATTACAATATCTTAAAGCAATTGAAATATAGCGAGTATTAACATTTATTTTGACTTTAATGGATATAAATTTTTTGTGTACTTCTAAAGTATATCAGCAGCTAAAATCTAGCAGAAGGAAAAGACAAAATGTGGAGAAGCTGAGTGCTCTTTAAAACTAGCATCTAGGATAGTACATGAGTGCGAACATTCTGTTTATCGAACTAGATCTCTCCATTAAGAAACTACTCTGCAAGTACTCCTTGCTATAAATTGCTTGCTGCTTCTTTCCCGTTCTCATTCAAAACATCTACAATATTATCTACACTACCATATCAAGCCAAATCTTCTTCACTGACATCGAAAGCATAGCCCAAAATAAATAAAACCATGTTTTGCTATCCATAGAATTATTATTTATTCATTAAATAAATGCTTTATCACCAAACACTTACAAATAAAATTTACTGCAAGTTCTTATATCAACTGATTCACATTTTTAAATTAGGTTAATTGAAAATAAAAATTATTTTCTATTTTAATGCCTATTTAATTTATTTTTATATTCTTATTAGTTTCTTGTAGTAAACTTAGTTTTCAAATACAATTAAATTAATAAAAGACTTGGGTAAATATATCTGTTAACACTCAAATAAGCCTTAATTTTTATATTATATGTAAATATTAGGTTTAGTGACGATAATTTTAGCAATTGATATTTCATCGAAGAGACAAAAAATAAAGCGAGCTCAAGAAATATACGATTCTTAGCAAGAAGCTAAAGAAAGTAAGCTACTTTTAATTATATTATCTGATTGTATTTATACCTCCTCTCTTTAATTAATTAAACCTTTACAATTTTTGATAAATTTGGAGAAATATTGACGAGATTTATATAGATGTGAGTTCAAGAATGCTGCAGTCTAAGTCCACGCAGAAATCATAAACTACAAACACCAACAAAGACTCTAATACTATCACTTTAAATTAATCTAAACCTTAATCGATTTCAATCAAAGTTAAAGAAAGTTATTAGAATTGCATATTAAATACATTTTTTATAAAAATGTATTAAGAATTAAATCATAAGAAATATTTTGATAAAATATGGTAATCTTCAAAGAAAGTTTATTTTGGTATTTTAATATTTGATATAAAATACCTCAGATCCAGGGCTAGGACTATTAGAGATTTAAGAATCGAAGAATGATGAACTTCAAAGCAACAGATCTCTATCTTTTCTTAATCTAAGTTCCCTAAGCCAAGACATTAAGCATATAGCAGGTCCTAGAAGTAAGATTACTTCATTCATTCTTTCAATCAAATAAAATTTGAAAGAAATGTATCTAAAGTATAATTGATAGATAACTGAGTTGATTAAAAATAAATTCAATATTTTAATGGAGCTTAAAAAACTCTTGCTCATAGTAGTAGCGTTTACCCTGTTAAAGTGCGATAGTGTGCATTTGAAGGTAAGCCAAATACAAGGTTTAAAATATTTCAGGAAAGGAATGATGACTTCAACATTGTCATTCACGCTTTGCCACACTCACATTTAGATGCTGGTTGGCTCCTAACATTCACAACACACATTTATCATAATTTAATCTTAGATTTTTTATTATATGTTTTGATTACAATTTATTTTTTCTTTGGAGTTTTATTCGAAGAGTATCAGTATATAAAATTTAATTTATTAATTTGGGTTTTTTAAAATTTCAATACTAAAAAAATGCAAAAACATTAGACATTATTAAATGCTACACCCCCCAAATAATAATTAATTTTTAATTCATGATATTTTAATTTTACCCAAAAGAAAATATCTTTATTTTTAAAATTTTATTTTTTCAATAAAAATAATTACTTTCCGAAAAATAAATAAAATAAAAATTTAAATTTATTTTACATTTGAATATGTTAAATTATTTGAGTGAGATTCAACTGGTCTGAGGTGAGTTATTTGAAGCGTTGGTGGAAGAAGCAGAAAATGAAACAAAGGAGTAATTCAAGTAGTTAGTAAAAGAGAAGCGAATATAGTTTGTGGGTGGGGGATGGATCCAGCACGATGAGGCGTTAGTCAAATTTGAGGACGCTTAGATCCAGCTTGAATCTGGTTGGAATTTCTTAATGGATGAATTCGGAACTAAACCTCATGTCGCCTGGCAACTAGACCCATTCGGATATTCCTCACTAACTCCCACTCTCTTCTCACAAAATGGATTTGACACTATAGTTCTGGCTAGAGTTCCTAAGAATCTCAAAGAAAACCTCAAACAGAACAAACTTAATATATAACAATTAAATAACCAAAATTAGATATCATTTATACTCGCTAAAGAAAAAACTTATTACAGTTTCTCCAATGATATACTATTAAAAGAGCGGAAATTGTTTGCTCTTTTATTGAATTAATATTTTAGGATTTAATTTAATTCAAATTTTCAGTGTAATAGTGATCATTATAAATTTTTAAGCTTTTAATTATAAGAATGGGTAATTGCAATTCATTTGGGAGGGATAAACTTCAGACTAAAGACTACTAGTGCATGTAAATTAGGGGGATCTTTACACAGTCACCCCAAAGATACATTATGACGCCAGAATTAATGGAGAGACTTGCTTGCTTAATGAAATTATCAATGAAAACATTCAGTGTCTCGAATATATCGTCCAAGATATTCTCAAGTCATCATAAGTTTAAAAAATAATTCTCTATACGTTCTTAAATATTTTGAAAAAGATAGGAATGAATCTATGAGATATCATTCATTAAAAACAATATATACTTATACATCAATGAGCTATATTTCTTAAGCAAGATATAAATATTTGGAAAAATAAAAAAAACGGATTGCCTCAATAAATGTATATAATTGTGTGGATTTATATTGTGGAGAATTTTATGAACACTTCTGACCATTCTTACAAGAAAGAAGCAAAAACCTTTTATTTTTCACATTCCCGCTCTCTTCGGAGATGATTTCACCTATCAAAATGCTGAACAGACTTTTGACTACATTGAAAAGCTTGGCGAATTCTTGAGCAAAAGATCCAAGGAAAGATTTGGAATGCAAATTGAACTTAGATTCTCAACCTTCGATGAGTATTTGCAGCACTCTCAAATTAGGGAAGTCAAACTGCCACTTTACAAAGGGGACTTCCTTCCTTATGTATCAGATATTGAGTGCTCGACCCTGTTCATAAATTTTTATTAATTTTAAATTAAAAGAAATATTTATATTGAACTATTTCTAAAGTTTTATTATGACCTCAATCTTTAAAAAGAGGATATTGCCGCTATTATAATTTATGTTTGAATTTTGCAGTGAAGCCTCATAAAAGGGAAATAAGTTTTTCTTGCAGAATTATTTCCCTTTCATAAATTTAATAAGCACAATTTTTGAAGTAATAAATTTGTTTAGAAGGAAAAAAAATGGAGTATTGGACAGGATTTTACACTACTAAGCCGTTGCTAAGCAGCATATTTAGTCTATCTTCAAGAAAGTAAAGAACAGTGAGAAACTATTTGCATTTACCAAGTTCGTTCAATATCTAGCATAGGAAAGGCTAGATCAACATCCAATTGCACAAATCTTAAACGCATCTAGAGAAGGCGCAAGCATCCTACTTCATCACGATGCTATCACCGGCACTCACACACCTACTGTCAAAATTGACTATGATAAAAGAATAGAACCTAGAAGTTCTAATAAACAGTAATAATAACGACATGCTTGCTCAAGTAGATTCCCTTTTGAGAAAGTTCTAATTTTGATTATTTTAATCCAGTAATGATAAACTCCATGAGTTCTTAGAAGAGCACATAGAGGAGAGAGGTCAATACGATATTGCAAATATCAAACACCTAAGAATCTTTAATCCCTTACTAGATGTATAAGAAGACTTCTGTTGAGTTCTAATTAGAGCAAAGCGAATATCTAATCATCTTAAAGTTATTGCTTATTTTTTAATCTTGGATTCTTAATGCTCTCCAGTTAAAATCCAAGGACAAATGATTCACAGTTGGGATATAGGAGGAGTGAAATTCTTGAAGATAAGGAAAGAATGCGAGTTAAATTGCTCATCCCTAAATTCTACCCGTTTTCCATACATTCCTATCTTGCAATTGTTTATATTTGTTAAAGAACTAAATTGTGCTAAGAAGTGAAGAAGGTTGCCAAAATTTAATGAATTCAATTTCAAAGCCTAAGGAATTATAAAGTATTTTAATTTTGCGAGCCAGTTTTAAGTCTGCCCAATGTGATGAATAAGGTTGAGTCTTTTATTCTCAAGAATAGCATATAAACGCTAACATTCAACAAGCTAAGATCTTAATCATTAATTTCATTTTTATAATAGTTTTTGATTTTATTTGTATAAGAAGACTTTTTAATTCATTGTTTATTTTAAAGCTGGTGGACTAGAACTGATTGAAAGAGAGGGAATTAATATAAAGATTTCAGAGACATTCATGGCATACAATGGAAAAGTTACAAATTCAGGGCTTTATTTATTCAATCCACTTGAAGAGGCAAAGCCTATCTAGAAGTTAAAAATCCATAGTGTATTTGTTCATGAGGGTCAGTTACAAAAGTGCTTGGAGGTATTCTTGCAATCCATCGCAGAAGGAGACATCTTGATTTTTAATACTCTTAATAATTTAATGCTTTTAATCAGTTAAAAATGCGTCTCAGAACTTTAGTTTTAATTTTAATCCATTAAAGATTTTTACAAATTGATTCTTATTTTTAATTAAAAAATTAAGGACTATTTTAATTTAATTGTTTGTTGTATATTATTTGTGTAATCTTGATTCAAAATTCTTTTTGCCTTGACCAAGAAGGGGGTAACTAACACATTATCAGGTAAAAGATTGACTCATACACTAGCAATTACCATGAGATAGTTGTCAGATACGATCATCATCAAAATAATACTATTTAATTAGAAAATATATTATCATATTTTTTAGAAACAAATTATAGGATAAATATGCTCTTAGAAGAAAATATAGTGCTACAAATATATCGACATTAATTCTATTGCTTACCATTAAATATGTGTTAAATTTTTGGATATAATATATTTTAATGAAAATAAGAAGATAGATTTTTACACGACAACTCCATAGAACTCTAAAATATTTTATTTTAATCGGGAGTTCATTAATCCTCAAGTAGCTTACTAAAGAGGAATCACCAAGAAAATGAAAACTCAATTATAAATTGGCTATAATATCACACAATTATTTAATAAAGCTCTCACATAAATTAAAAAATCCATAATAAAACTAATTTTATACAACTCTTAAAAAATGAATACTCTTTATATAAAAGTATTTCATGATTTGTAATTGCATTTTGAAAATATAAAAAATTCTCTAATTATAATTGTAAGTTTGAGAATAACTATCCTTGCTCCGCTGGATTCGTGATAGATAGTTAGTTTTACAGATAAGGAGCAACTGTTTCCCACCCGTTAGGATGTCACTTGATTAATGAGAACACATTCGAGCTAATTTAATACTTATAATGTTAGTGAGATCATTGGGACACAATGACAAGAAAGGATTGTCCTCAATAAGAAACATTGATGTCAGTCTCGCTTCCTTAAATATAATTTAATATCAACCATATATTTACAGAACCAACTCAAGAAAAAGACTTCTTATCTATAAACCTACAACAAGCTCAAGCATGCCGAAAATGCAGAAATCATATTTATATCCTATAAAGAAACATTGGAATTATAAATAAAAATAACGACACATTTATCAAATTTGGATTAATATCTATAGGCGAAAATCTGGGCAACTTATTTTAATTTTTGTTTATCAAGCTTTGTTTTGTCAAAAGCATGAATATATTTTAAAAGGGTTAGCATTTAAACTGCTAAATATTTTTGTAGTGTTAATTAATCGAATAAAGATATCATAGATTAGCAAGCATTTAAAAATGAGTTATAATTGACTAGATTGATAAAGAGTGGGCAGAGCATGTTCTTTTGGACTACTTAGATCTTTAAGAAGACACTTATCAACTTCTCTATTAATATAAATTTTTATTCTCTAGCATCGATGTGCTTAGAACTACTTTCGACTCTTCGAGAAGCATTATGAATCTGCACATCCGCAATACACTTCCTCAGCCAATTAAAATCAGCAAACTTGCCTTCTCTCCACTCTCAACTGGAAAGGCTAAACTCTATCAGTATTGCAAACATGCAAATAATTATTTAAAGTTAATACCTTTTATTATTGTTATTATTTCTTAAAAATATATAAATTAGGAATAATCAGGTGAAGCAGCAAAAGAATACCAAATTTCCTAATAAAGGATGAAGAAATGCTCACAGATTTAAAACCTTAAACAAAAACATTCATTGAGGCTGTTAACTCTGAAGATATGGTTTGCAATGATGATGAATTATGCTTTGAACCATTTGAAATAGCTCTGATTTGGATTAAGATAGACTTTAAACCTGATGAACCTTAGGGTACTCATTTATAAATACTCTATTTTTATAATAATTAAAGAATTATTTTTATTTTATCTGCAATCTACTTACTTAATTTTAGAATTGTTATTTTAATTTGCAAAATAATGAATCTATCTTGAATGAAAATCTGTTTTAAAGGTTAATAAATAATAAATTTTGTTTAATGAATAGATAACTTCAACGATAAAATTTTTAATGATATGATTTTTATGAAATAATGAGATAAATTATTTTATTTAATTTGACTGAAGAGCAAATAAGGCTGCTGGAAAGAGAGCAAGCAGGCTAACAGCCCTAACCACAGCCCATACCTTAGCCAAAAGCACAGAAGAAGCGAAACAAATACATTAAAAGTCAGTTGCCTTTAGAAGGCGACCTAACTCTACATAAGTGCTTGAGTCTGCACGTGCTAGCTATTTTGATGCTTGCCCTCATGTCTTCTTCCCTCTTCTGTTTCTATGCAAAGTGCGCCAACAACAAAAATATGAATGCACTTGCAGGAAACTCAAGAACAAACACAAAGCAAGGAAAGCTGTAGACAAAAATTAATGAACATCACATATTTATTTACCTATCTAAGTCCTTATATTTCATCCTTTAAAAGTGAAGAGAGATTATTGTTCAGAAATAGAAGTGATAATAATTAATCTGATTAAATACAAAGGGAGAGAGAGTAGAATTAATCTCTCATTTGTTTTAGGGCATTTAAATATCAACCCTTAAATTTTATTTACTGCAATGGTACTCAAAAAATAGCCTAAAATTTAACAGAAAGCAGCTGCTCGCAAGCATCTCGAAGTTAACTTGGCGACAAGTCCAGAGCGTTAGGTTAAAAGCCTGCCTCATTCCAAAATCTTAGGTCCAGGAAGCGCCTTTCACAGTTAACTTCATCAATCCATGCAAATCTATTTTTTTACACTCTTTTACATTTAAAGTGTTTCAGGAAAGTCCGCATTTCAGGATCGCTTGAATTTTTCGCACGACATGACCAAGAATATCGATGGGAGAACTTTAGCTTAAAATTTGAAGAGTCTGGCGGTATCCTCGGGCAAAAATCACGAAGTAAGCTGCAGTGTATCTACAAAAGAAAACACTATGATGTTTGATAGATCGCAGCGATACTCTCTGGGCTCAAACTACCATTTTAAAAGCCTGATGGATGAGTCTGTAAATGCAACGCCTTCTATTCAGTCAACACTCCGCAAAATGGATTTCATTTACTCGCAATCTAAAGAGATCAGCAATAGGATCGAAGATGGGAAACCTACACTCAAGATTCTGAGGGACAAGAATGAGTCTAGCTTCAACAGGTCGGGATTCACGGTTGATGCGACTAAGTAAAGCAAAGCTAATAAGAAAATGTTCCAAGGTAATAATGCCTATCAAACTTAGCATAAGAGAGAGATAAATGATTTCTTTGAGGGCAAAAGTGTGCAAGAATCATCTGTCTCCAATATCAGCAAGCTATGTCATTTTAAAATGTAGAATATAAGTCATTTAAAATGCTAGGTAAAACTTTCATCATAGAAACTAAAATCATTTTCCGATATGTCTTTTAAAAATTGAAATGAACTATATCAATCATCATTTTTTACGATATATTAGCTTGGTATTTTCAAATTTGTTTAAAATAAGTTAAACATTTATTTAGAAGCTAATGACTCCAAAAAGAAATCCAATAATAGAAGGAGACATTTAATTCTTAAACTCTGGCAAGAAGCACATTAGAGAAGAACACTCCTAAAGCAGCAGACTCAATCACACTCAAAATCCTTAGGTCCATTTCTACGCCGCATCTGTAAATCAGGATTTACCTCAGAGGAGAGAATAGCATCTTCACAAAAAGTTTGAAAGCAAAGTCCTCTAAAAATAAGACTAAAATAGAAGTTTAATCATTTAAAAAGCAAATTGTTAATACAAATCAGATTTATAAATTAAAGAATATCCTAAATCTCATGGTGATACTTTCAAGAAAGTAAACAACTCAAAACGAAATGGACTTTAAATTTAGTTAGTTTCATGAAATGGATGATAAACCTCTTTTATTTCTTTTGAAAAATGACTTTATAAATGAAATTCTTTTATTTATTAAATCTATTTAAGACTAAAATATTTCAATGAAAACTAGTTCTAAAAATTAACAAGGAGTGATCGATGCGATCCTGAACGATAAAAAGGGATGGAAAAATGACGGCAAGGAATTATTTAACAATACTAAGAGGAAGAGTGAGGCCAGATGGACTCAGCCAACTATCTAAGGAGTGATTAGAGAAGTCGAAGGCAGAAATGGAACTGCAAGGCTTTCTAATTTCGATTTCTCTTATAAAGTGACTAATCCATAAATCATGAATGAAAGCTACAGACGCTCAGCTTCAAGAGGCTTAGAGGAGAGCTAAACAAGTTACCGCAACATCAAGCAACAGCACCAATAGTCAAATATTTTCAAGTGATATAATCTGTTAAAGTAGAAGTTATTATACTTTTTAAAGTAATTTTCAATCCATTTCTCATTCCAAAAAAAAATTAATCTACTTGTCTAATTTATAATTTGTGGTAGGTTTAATTTGATAAATCAAAATGCTGAACAAAATGGCAAAAACAATAAGCAAGTGCTTAATTAAATAATCCAGAAGCATTGCTTCAAGCAAAATGATTTATATGCAACAAAATTGCGTTCATCAGACAGTAACAACTTAGCATCTTTTAAATTATTTACTAATTGAATTTAATAAGGTGAATTAAAATTTATCAACTAAAAGATATTTTGTCATCGAAAAATAAATTAAAGGCGTTCTCATTAACTAATATAGAATTAATTTTAAATTTCCATCTTATTGCTGTCATAAAGAGATTTTAAGGCTCAGCAAATAATCATTAACAGTAGTAATAGAATAAATAGGAGTCATAGGATATAACCAACAATATAATATTTAATTTTTTGCTTAAAACAGAACAAATAAGAAGAAAAGAAGCCAGAAAAAGCTTTTGATTATACTCATATGGACTACTATCAAATTCTAGGAGACTATTCCTAACAGCTTCAGAAGCGGAACTAAGAAAAGCGTATTTGAAGTGCGCCAAGAAATATCATCCAGATGTATTTAAGTCCTCACTAAATAAAGACCATTTCAAAAAAGTGCAAGAAGCCTACTAAATTATATAATATTATATACTCCATAAAAATTAATAAAGGATCTAATATAAGAGTTAGATTTATAAGGAGATTTAATTGCAACTAATAAGTTTGGACATTTTAATTAATTATTAAGATTATCCTTTTTTGTACTAAACTTTGAAGAATCCTTAGAAGAGAAGTGACTATGATAAGCATCAAAAGATTAAGTCTGTGAAACAATCCAAGACTATTAGAAATACGAAGAGCGCTATCGTAAATCTGGAGGAGACTTCACTCATGAAATGTACAACGAGATGAAATAAAACGCTTAGAAATAAACAGTGAGAGAGACTGTCGATCCAGAGTTTGATATTGCTTTTAAGAAGTTGAACATGAATAGACTATACAAAGAATTCATGGCAGCACCTATGAGGTCATAGCCTGATGAGCTGCATGAGAACATAATGCAGCCACTTTATACTTAGAAAATGTCCAAGAGGGATAAAGCAAGAATTAAATTCATCAGAGAGTTCAGAGATCGACAGTTAATAAAGAGGAGTGTTAAGAATAGCGTAATAGAGCAGATGGAATTTATTCAAGACATCGAGGAAGGAGTAGCTCATGAGAGAAATATGAACTATTAATAACTTGTAGAAGAGATCAATAAGGATATCAAGGCATTACAGTATGCTGAAAAACCCATTATGATTCATAAGGACGAATAGCAGCAAATTGCAGAGATCAAAGCCTAACAAGAATTATAAATATAGTGATTTTATCATTTTAAAAAAGGTAATTAGAAAATACAATGCCTAAGATTCTTGTAATTAAATTATTTTTTATTACGAAAATGATAAAAAATAATCATTATAAAAATATTTATAAGACGAGAGTCTAAAAGTAGTTAGAAAAATAGTATACCCGTTTTGGATGGTAGCGATATTTGTAAATAGCATACTTCTAATCGGATATTATTACCAATAAAAAACTATAGAATTAGACGCCAAGAAAATAAACTTTAGAGAAAAATTCAAAAATTATACTAACGCTTGATTTAATTTATTTAAACGGTGGGCTTTCGCGGTGACGTGGCACAACTGATCAAGGAGTTACGCCTGTGAATTACTTTAAATCGATTAAGTATTATATGCCCGTTAGGGATGCTTAATTCCTTAACTATTAATTAATTAATTTATTTAACCTAAAATATCTATCATTCTAATTTAGAGTAAAAATGTAATTAAAAATCAAAATTCATTCAAATTCAGCAACAATCGCTATCTTTATGTCTATTAGAAAAATTTTAACTTAAGAATAATCATTTTATATGATTTAATCTCACTACATATAGACTTTTTACCTGTCTTTATATAAATTTTTCTTTAAGAGACTAGATAACTACAGTAAATAAAAATTTGAAGAAGGTAAATAAAATAATTTCATACTGAATTTGTTGTTTTGAATCAATGCGAGACTACGAAGTCAAGCTATTTGCTATTCTTGTGGTATATTTCCTTTACAAAGATGGCTGATCCTAAGGCAATTAATGCATTTGTAAGAAAGACTATGAAAGGATAAGGATCAGCTATTTCTGCCACCTAAGGAGCTCCTATGGCAATAATGTGAGATATGAAATTAAGAAGTCCCAAAGAAGAGGTCTGAAAGTGTGTAGGAAACAGTCTATTATTAGTAACATAGACTATGTTGAATGACATTGAATTTCCCATTCTGCTCAGCACTATCACGATAGCAACTGCAATCGAATTGTCATATAAGAAGAAATACAGTATTGCACCAATAGATGAAAGTGTTTGAGAAAGTATTAGTGACTTGGATGTGTGAAGGCACTTTACTATGAAGCCTGAGGTTAAATACGAGAACATATCAGCCATAGAGAAGTAAATAGTGTTCAAGAAAATGTTCCCGGGAAAGTATTTGAAATAGAAACTGATTAGGAAGAAGTTGAACACGATTGCTGACCATATAAGGCATGCGAACACGAAGTTAATTTTTACAGCTCTGCTTTTAAAAACAGCACGCATTGAGTGGGGATTTTCAGATGTACTATCGATTGACAACTATGAGAGATCAAGAGAAGACTCTGTTTCAATTTCAGTACTTTGAAGCAGGACATTTTATTCGGGGCTTATCTGATTAATTTCTTCCTTGAAAATGAAAAACTGGGCGAAGTCATCTCCCTTTCCATTTCGTTTAACATAAAATGAGTTTAGCTATTAGATTAAAGACTTTCCTTGCCTTCGTCATATCTACCTTTACTGATTAAAAATCTTGGACTCTCGGGTTAGAATATCATAAATACTGTGCCAACAATTGAAAGAGTAAGCGTGGGAATCATAAGGTATCGCCAGTCTTTGCTAATCTATTTTTTATCCAGAGGAAGTAAGCACAAATTAAGAATATGACGAATGCCTCCATCATGAATTCGAGGCTCCCTATTAAGATTTGCTTGCTCTTTGGCATGCTTTCGAGAAGTAAGGTATAGCCTACATATTGCTTTCCTGTGAGAGCGATTCCCATGACTAAGGTAAGTCCAAACATCGCCCATTTATTGGTAGTGATAACTAGAGCAATACTTACAGCGATCTGCATCAACATGCCAAAGATAAAGACTGGCTTTCTTCCTAATATATCTCCAAGACGAGTCAAGGTAACACATCCTATAACTATTCCAAGCAAGAAAAAGCTTCCGATTAAACCTATTTCAAAGGATTCTGAACACTACATATCGAAGTGGAGGATAAAGTTGTATAACGTCTCAGTATCAGTCCAGTCAATAAATTAATAAATTCAAGACGATACTCAGCGAGTGGGTTGCTGCAAATGTAGTCTTTTGAACAGTTCTCCCATAGTTTAGTTTTAGTATTTAGGCATTCATATTCTGGTTGCAGTTCTAAGAAACTGAAAGCATTCAGGAAAAACCCAGCAGATTTCATAGCCATCACTTGCTTAATAAAAATAGTAAATGTGTTATAAAATGTTAAACTGAAAAATTTAGATCATCATTAACATTTATAACTTTTCTATGAGAGGCCTTATTAAATATTTTATATCTATGAATAGAATTTTTATTTTTGCAAGATTAAAATCATCCATTAGTGCCTTCCAAAGCCGCCGCATTCATCGAAAGCTTCATCAGCAGATAATACTTTCCCGTATTCAGATCTATAATATTTTTTAATTTATCTTCCCTTTTGGAACATTGAAGGATTTCTGACATCAACAAATTTCTCTTTATCCTCTGGCTTGAAATCCTCATTTATGCCAGCTTGGAATTCTTATTCTATCTCTGTATTTTTCCTCTCTTAAATGAAAGAGTTAGGATCAAACTTAGCCTGATACTGCATTTTCTAGTATATACTTTTAAACTTATTCTTTAGATATTTGTTTTGGATATTACAGCCACAGAAGATTTAAGTAACTTACTCATTTATTAATTTTTTTTATTCTCATTATGAATAAAACTCTCCAAAGAGTATTTTCTTAGCATTTGCAAGTTTTAGTTCCTTTTTAATTTCTTGCTGCTCTTCAAAGTCATCGTCGATATCTTCAACTGTTTTTCCTCCTTTAAGATTTTCTCTCGTCTGCAGGAATCTCTGCTTGATGATGCTTGGAATCTGAGAGATGAAATTTTTCTTGCAATGATGTTCATATTTCTCAAAGATTTTCTTGAAGGTCACAAATTTCCCATGTCTAATAAATGGATCAATCTTTATCTTCAAATCTTTAGTATTAAATAAATTTATCATATAACCTTTGTTTATTCTATGTAATTATATGTTTGATAAATAAAGAGTATAATTATCAATTGTTAAATCTATCTTAAATTTAAATATAAGAATTTAACTAAATTAAAGTAAGTATTGAAGAAAGAATTCTTGTTGTGGAAATAAGTGATGGATACACCAATTTCATTCATGCGCATGTATCTGAAGAATATAGGAAACTCATTGGATTGTTGCTTCAAGTTACTGTTTTTGATCTTCTTCTTTTCCAAAGCTCTTTGTTTCTTCTTGATCATAAGTTACTTTCTGTCCTCATCGTCATCAAATAATCCGCTCAGATTTAACTCATCTTCTTCATCATCTTCATCATTATAAAAAGCAAACATGGTTTCTATTAAAGATCCCTTCTTTAAGCATTTTAAGCCTAGATTTTATGTCAAAAGCGCCTACTGGAGAGGCATTAGCCTGCTGTTCTTGCTTTGAAAGCGAGGCCTTTGCTTTGTCTTAAGCCTTTTTAAGAGCCTTTGCAGGAATAAGAAGCTCATACTTTTTAGCCTCCTCTAGTTGTCTATCAGCATTTTTATTGTCTAAGGAAGGCATATCAGCAAAGAAGAAATTCTTGATCTGCTTGTAGAAATTCTTAGTAAGTTGGAGCGAGGTTGGGAAGATAAAGACTTCAAACTGATCATATACTCTCCATGGAGCTTCTTTCACTCGCACATATTTATCTCTAGATCTAACCTTAATCATTTAAAATAAATTAACAGTCATCGCTTCTGGGTTAGACGCTGAGAATAGCTGGCCTGCTTAATTCTTCTATTATGTGAAGCCAGGGAATAAAACGTTCCTGTAATATTCATTGTCCACGAAATTATCTATCACAATTCTGTCTATATCTATGTCGACCTTGCTCTCCTTATTTGAGAATATCAAATGAGTTCCTATTACTTTATCTACGACTACTTGCGCGAAAAGTGATTCGTACTAAACAAAAGACTTTGATTAAAGGGAGATATATTTACGTTATTTACAAATTATCTTTATCTTTATGATATCAATATTTTAATTAACTTAGAATAAAAAGCTTGAAATCTCCATTGATGATTGTATATTTCACTTTCTTTCCTAGTATAGATTTTGATTAGCCGTGCCTTCGTTTCAAATAAAAAATAGTGGTCTATGAGGCTCTTAATCAAATCAATTTTCATTGTAGCTAATTCCTCTTGCCTTAGTTTCTAAATAATAAGATGTTAAAGATAGTAATCTCACTTCATTGAGAAGAGTAAAATAAAATTTCCTAGCAGTTTAAAAGAGTCTCTTCTGTTTTGAAGTCTCTGTCAAATAGTATTGCTTTTAGAACATAAACGAAATGCCACATATTTGGACCATTCATCTCACTATCTATCTTCTCAACAAGGATATCTATTAGCATCCTTGGATTGTTCTCATCAACAAATTCCTTGTTCAAGAAGTCAAATGTAAAGCTGACATTGTTAACTGTGATTATCTTCCTCAAAATATTCTCACTACAAGATATAAGTTAGTTTAAAACTTACTTTGCATCTCTATCAGAATTAAGGTTCCCTTATTAAAAGACTCTTTATCTTAATCCTTTTCTCCATTCTTCTTTTTGTCAGTTTAAGAGCTTAAATTAAGATTGACTTGCCCTAAATTACTAATCCAGAAAGTTGGATTTTCTAAATTAATGATAGTGGGTGCAACAAAAACATCCATCTCATCAACTTAAATCTTTAGCTCATATCTCATCATTTCTTAAAGTAGTCCTATTCTATAACCAGTTTAAATAAAAAATGATATTTGCTTTTGCGAATCTTCCTTTTGTAGGTTCATTTGAATATGAGCGTGTTGCAAAGCAGGATTTATGGTGTTCTTCAAGTAGCCAAATATAACTGCAGTAGATGGTTTGATAGTTGTGAGCAGCATCTAGCTTTTAGTGAGCTCATTTTGGAAATTGATTTAAGGATCCTCTAATCTCAATGCAAGTAATGCAACTTACTTGAGAGATTTGATATCAATATCTTAGCTTTTTCCATCTGAGGAGGAATAGTCATTATCGTTTTGGGAAAAGCCTTTTAGCCTAGACTTGCTATTTTTCCTCTCATCCCCATTAGTGAAATCTTTCTATCCCTCTCTAGCAGCTTCGACATCTATGTAGTCAGTTTTTCGAAGCCCTGCATAGTCAAAACTTTTAACGAAATGATGCGTGACGAGTTCTATGATTTGCCAAGTATAGAGGAATCTTATACCCTTGATTTCATATAGATGCTTTATCATGAGTTTCTCTTCTATGAATTTTTCTTTTGGAAGATCCATTAGAAGTGGATTTTACTGGCGTGTTCTTTAATAAGCTTCCTCTAACTTCTAACTCGAATTGTGATAGAAGAGGATCTCTTTGTCTTGTTGGTAACTCACTTAATTATAAGAATTGTAATTATTAGACTTGAACTAGAGTGGCAATAGTGTCAAAAATTTTGAACACAAAATCCTCTTGCATATTGTTCAAATCCATGTCTAGGAAGGGGTTGAAGCTATAAGGATTCAAAGAGGCGATCATTATTTCCTATTGCAAATCTGAGTTTGCCAAAACAAACTAGGGGAACAAAGTCTTAAAATCTTTCAGCACAGTATTAAAGGCCAGTTCTGTTGCTGACATATTTTAAGCAGGATTGAACTCAAAAAATTAGCAGAAGTATCTGTAGTTATTAAATTGTTTATTCAAAAGAAAATTATTTAATGTCATTTTAAAATGAGAATTCTAATTTTAATTTTCCAAGAATATTGATTTATTCAAAAAATAGTTATCAAAAGAAGACTCAAACTGCTTATCACGATACATTTTGAAGCCTAAATTATTAAGATAATGAATTTACTTTTATGCCTAATTGAATATAAATTCTAATTGTTTAGGTAAGATAATCTGAGAAAATTTGCCTACACACCGCTGTTCGAAAACTCAATATTTTGTGCAAATAAATATTTTTAAGAATTTTAATCCATAAATATAAATTTAGAGAGAACTTAAATAATTACAACATCAAATCTAGAGTATTTTTTAGACCTATAATTTATTTAGCAATATTTGTCTAAAAAGTTAAGAAAATAATTTTATTTTACTCCATCTTTTGCTTTCTTTACTAAGATCTGTGACTTTATGCTAAGATTTTCCATATTAAAAACCAAACCCTTATAAACTTTCAAAAATTTATCTCTTTGGATTGCTAAATTCCTCTCATTTAGAACTTGCTCAGGATAAATGCCAATCCTAAAAAATAATTTACATTAGAAAAAATAAAATATCTATTTAAATGTTAAGGCTCTCTCTATAATCAGAAAATATTCCCATAATATTGCTGTCAAATATTATCTCGAGAAAATGTTTTTTGAGAAAAATAAATTTTTGAAGAAAAGTATTTATCTTGCCTTTTTCAATATAAATCAGTAAATTATTAGTAATTTAGTTAATCCTACAATATCATTAATAAAAGCCTTGATTTTGATTTTAAAGAGATGTTATCTTCTACTCTTGATAGATGGAGCGTTTTAGTTTTCTCTTCTTTTGAGCACCACTTGAGAATAGTCTCTCTTTTTAAAGTATTCCATAGCGAGCATATCGAAGAATTTCATATGAGACCTTTGATAGTGACATATCGGAATGGGTGACTTCAAATAGTAGGCTCCTATCAATTTCTATATCAAGGTACAATCCTTCTCAGTATCGTTTCTGTGTCCAAGTGATGGGATATTTAGCTTGCAGTCAAGCTCTACCTCTTATGAACTGTATGCTTTAAGTTGATCTAAATACTACCCTATATTTTGCACTCCATAGTGAGCAAAGTGATTCACAGTTTAACCTTAATTGTAAATGGAATTCATATGCACTTCTATCAAAGGTATTTTAAGAAATATTGACTCATAGTAAGCGAGAGGGAACTTAGAAGCCACCAAATTACGCAGATAAGATTCTTGGTTATAATGAAATTGCTGATAAACTTGCAAAAAATTTTAGATCTAAATAATATGTACAACCTGATAAGTTTAATGAAAATCTTGGAGCGAAAGCTTAAGTAATGGGTCAAATCTCGAGACCTTTCTTTTTGGTTAGACTGTAACATCTATTTCAGAAATGCTGATTTTAGATTTTCCATGCATCCTATTCCTTACTAAATCAAGACCTGAGTAATAAGTAAGTTTCTGGCACTTCTAATCTTTAGTAGAAGACATGTCATTGTGATCTACTCTCTTTAATATATCTCCAAAGTCATTCATAAATAGCAGAGTCTATTGCCCTTAAATTTATCCAATTACCTTCTTGATTTTAATTTCCGCATCATAGTACTGCTTAGAGACTAGCTTATTGTAAGAGTGCTTGATGTCATACTTTTTGAAGATCCTGCTATAAGTTTTAATCTTGAATAGTGAGGGATTAATATCGGGATTTAGTTACGCATTTATGAACTTAAAATTAAATTCCAAGCCATAGACTTCAACAAAAGGCTTAAGCAGATTTCGCATATGCCATCCAAGGTATTCACATTTTTAATAAAGAGGTAAAAATATTTTGAGCATTTCAAATGAACACATTTGTAGATCATGCAAGCTGGATCTAGTTCTTTGAAAAGTATAGGTGTCAAAGAATCTCTAGCCTCATCTAAGGTTTGCACGTATTGAAATACATTATTGAAATCTAATAGAGCTTAAGGGATATCATATCTCATTTGAAAATTCCTAAGATGAAATGTGGTAGCTTTTTCGTTTAATTGAGACTATTTGAGCCTCTTTAACATTCTGAATATAAAGGGTTACTTGCATTTATAAATCTCTCTTTCAGCTAGTAAGTCAACTACCTCATCTTTGTTCATAAATATTTTCTTTAGTTAAGACTCATCTGCTGAAAGTTTAGCTTCCTTAACGTCTACTCTTATCTCTAGGGCTTTAATTCTGCCTTTGACTGCTGGGATGAAGTTAGGATTATTCTAATAGAAGGATGGGACTTTAATAGGACCTAGTTTGGTCAGCTAAAATGCATATTGATTTAAAATATAAGATGTTTTAACTTCAGATACTCCTTGCTAAACCACTTAGTAGACACATTTAAACTATAATAAGGGCAAGTTCATTTCGACTTATCTTATTTTAATTTATTTGTTTCGTAATTTCGTACGTGATAGCTCCAAAGTGTACTTTATCTGGGATATTAAATTCCAAATTAGTTGAGATGATTCTAATACTATTTTCTCTCTCTGAGAACATCATCTAAATCTCAAAAGTCTAAGGATTCTATAAGTTGTTAAGTGTCCTTTTTCCTGTGATTAGAAACAAAAGAATTCTCCCGGAATCATTTACTCGATAGTTGTCTTTGAGTGGAATACATTGAACTCTCTAGCGAAAAAGCACATACACTATCTTCCATCATTTAAATAATTTGAGAAAGGAAGTTTTGTGGGGAGGGTTTTGAAATCGAATAATCTAAAAGCTACATATCGAGTCTTACTCATATTCCAAATTATCTAAGTTTCCGTGAACTTAATGTTGAAATTTCCTATCAGAGATTTTTTAGAAGGGCCTTTTGTAACATATTGAGTATTCCAAGTTCTAGTGTAGGTTTTATTGATAAATGCAAAGTCTAATATTTCCCTTGTCATCGATAGTGCATGATCCATGTTGAGATTAAAATGGCATTTCTCAAAATTTACTAAGATATCTTTTATCAAGACTTCATCTGTAGAGCCTCTTGGGTTTTTTTTTTTTGGTTTTTCGCAGTTGATGTCTTTAACCTTCATCAAAGATATTGAGTTCGGTCTGCATGGTTGCAAATTTATAAAAGCTGCCTATAATCACATCTCTTCTGTTCCCTTCTCATCTTTTATTTTGAAGTTAAATTCCTGTATATCATAGTAAAATGAGTTCATTGGATCATAAGCTTAATAAATTCTTCCAACTTTCTTAATAGCCAAGCTAAAATTAAGACTGTCCTTTTTAAAGACCCGAAATTTTTTATTTTTTGGGTTAAAAAACCTTAATTTAAAAACCAATTTTTAAAAATTATTCCTTTTGGGGTCCCTTTTAAAAAGTAAAAATTTCTAGGATAATGTCCATTATAGAGTTTTTGACACTTGCATCAAATACTTGTTTGATATAAAATTTTTATCCAAATTTAAAGAGCCTTTAAACCCGAAAGATTCAATTTTTGGATTTTGTTTTTAAATATTTAAATTTTTTTTCCCTTAAATTTTTATCCTTTCTAATTAATGTTTTTTAAAAGTCCAATTTTTTTGGTTTAACCAAAATTTTACTTTCCTTTTAAATTTTTTTTTGCTTTTAAAATTTTTAAGTTTTAAGTGGGGGGCAAAGAAGGCCTTTTTCTAATTTTTTTATAATCACGATTTCTTGCTATCTAAATCTGTCAGTGCCATTACATAGAAAAGGCATCAAGCTATTTGGATTTTCAATTATAACCAGAGATAGTCCCTCCTCAATCACTACTTTAAGTCTCTTTGGTATATCTTCATCCATAAAATTTTCAAACTGAAGATCGTTGAGGTCTAAATTGAACTATTTCATCTCATTTAATATATCCTCTTAATAGTGCATTTTAGTAATCAGTCTCTTAACTTTTTAAGGTTTCTTTTTAAATTTTAAAGGGCCAAAATTTTAATTTTCAAAAATTTTTTGTTTAGATTAAAAATTCTCCCTTTATGCTTTTTCCAAAATTTAAAAAGGGGGATTAAAGTTAAACGAATTCAAAGTTTTTGGAAAAAAAATTTTTTCCAAGGGGGAAAAACTTTCAAAACCCTTGGGGAATTTTTTTTGAAAAAACCTTTTTTAATTTGGGGAATTTTGGGTTTAAAAGAATTATTACCTTAAAAAAATAAATTACGTTTGCTCTTTTGGAATTTAAAAATTGAAGCACATATATTGCTTCCTGAAATTTTCATTTTAAAGGTTAGAGGCATAAAACCTTTTAATATTAGTTTCCTCTACCTTCTTTTCCTCGTCCTAATAAGCGTAGAAGTTGATAGCTCCATCAATCATCTCTACCTCAAAAGAAAATAATTCTAATAAATAAGAACTGAGCAGTTTGTGAAGCATCCTCTCCATGAATGCTTTATCCTAATTACTGATACTTGCTTGCTTCTTTAAACTTCTAAGTTCAACAGTTGAATTCTTGTAATTTCCCTCTATTTAACTATTTGGTTAAAAGTTGCCGCTTCTCTTTCTCTTGAAGCTCCCTCTTCTCTTATCTTCTTGATTTTACTTATCCCTGTTTTGCATAAACGATCTCTCTTCGAATTTCCTCGTCTAAGCTATTTCATTTATCTGTCCTACCGCTTGTGTTAGTGTTGGCAGGAGGCCCTTTCTTTTCATATTAGTTTTTAAATCACTAATCATTTGCAGCAGCTCAATCTTTTTTGAGTTCCACATTTAAGAATCGTCTCTTACACAAAAATAATAAAATTAGACTTACCAGAATGAAAAGCTAAAACCCATACACTTATATCTTTAGAATTCGGGAGGTAACAGTGAACGCAAAACTCAGTCTCTCAATTCTAATAAGTATGGAGAAATTCAAATGTAAAGGTATTCTCATCATAATTTCTCCGAATGAAAAGAATCCTGTTACCTTTGCAGTAAAACTGAACTTCCAAAGTAGGAA
>JAJKFJ010021680.1:0-12063 GCA_027382625.1 Tetmemena sp. SeJ-2015
CTAGTATTTTAATTTATTCAAGTTCTATTTTGTTAATTTGAATTAGGAAAATTGTTAAATTCACTAAATAAAATTTTAAATTATGAAATATATTTTAAAAAGCTTTTTACTAATGAATAATTTGATTTCAAGCTCGTGCAGTACTTTAAATTTGCAAATCTAACTGATAAAAAGTTTTAATAATTAGATTGAAAGACTCATTAGTACTAGGATTTTCATTTTTTATTTTAGAGTTATGCAATCTCCCAATAAATTGCATTATTATTTCTAAGTCTATGACTATATTTGTATCACTAATTTTTAGAATAATAAATTAGGATTTCAAATATCATAGGAGGAAAATTCGAATGTATGATCGCGGTTTATGATACTCTTTAAAATAAGTTACTCTTATTTTCAAGTTTTACAAAAATATAAAAATATTAGCTTAATTTTTTAATATTTTTTTGTCAGAGATCGAAGTGGAGATAGTTAGAGTTAAAGTGTTTTTAGCTTTAAGATTATTTAATAAACAATATATCGTCTTATAGATTAAGTCAAGGAATCTTAAATTAAGAATTGAAAAAATTGTTAAATTGCATCAAGTTCATCTGAGACACTAGCAAGTTCTTGTGGAAATAAAAATGAAAAATAGAAATTTGAAAATAAGAAAGGAAGAATGATTCAATTAATTAGACTAATGAACCGTTATCTAGATAATTATACTCATTGGATCTCTTTTCTATTTAAAATTTTCTACAACCTGAATTCTAATTCTATTTTAGTGAGAATGAATGACGTAAAAACTTTCTATATTATTTTATTTCAAATTAAGACAAATAATTCAGCTATTATAAAATTCAAAGTGAATGAGCTTTAGGAAATTTTAATAAAATATTTAAATCCGTTAATTTAATTTTTTTAATTGAAATTTATTTTTAAAATAATTAATTTTAAATTTTAATTTAATGATTCAAAATTATTTTTAAGGTAATAAAATAATGCTTATTTAAAAATTATCTCGTATTAGAGGCTATCATCTTCAGATATGATGATTACTAGAAGATTAAGTTATAAGATAAGAATGACTTCTTAAATAAAAGAGATTTAGCTTTCTAAATTATTTTAGTTACTAAACTTGAAAGATTATATTTTTTAAATTAGGCTTTAAGTTAAATTTTTTTACAATGATTATGAAGCACATAGAGTGAAGCAAAAATTGTGTAAATATTTTAAATTCTTACTTTGTTTATTTTAGGTTAAGTGAAGGTATTGAGTGGTTTTAGATTTTAAAATTTCAAAAATCAAACGATAAATGAAGGAATATTTTAAAAAAATTATAATTAAAAGTTTTTTATAAATAATTATTTTCTTTATATAACAAATTTATAGTATTTTTTTAATATAATTAAATAAACAAATTAAATTAATAAATTGAAAATGACAAAAAGACTCTAAATGAATCGAATCAATTTTTAAAACTAATTTTAAATTTTTATTTTTTTATAACATAAAAACAAGTTATATAAACTTCAATTAATATTTTCCAAAATTAAATTCTTCGTTTATACAAAATAAAAGCTAATTCAAGGATTTTTATTATTAAATAGAATATTATTTCTTATTATATTTGTAATTTAAGCTATGATAAACTTTACTTTCTGATTTAAAATAATCAATATTAAATTAAGTAGTAAATATTCAAGGATTTAAAAATACACAAACATAGCTAAAATAAACGTTATGCCGAAATGATTAATGACATCAATAGTTGCTGCGACAAGCTATCATCATTGGAATTATCCTGCTGTTGCAGGATAATTTTAGAATTGGAAAATTAGGAATCCTGGTAGGTCAAGAGCACAATGGTTCTAGATGACACCTTGAAAAGATCTTACATTACCTTCCTGAGTTCCATTGGCAATTTCAGACATTTTCATTACTCTTTGTGGACTAATTGTCTGAGAGAAGAGATCATTAATTTAGAGTCAGGAAATCAATTTTAGTTTAAGAGTTTAACTCGAACTGCTTAACTCAGCAAATCCAAGAAAACTTCATTTAAACACTCTTTACTATTAACTCATTGATTACTACACTAGATCGCCTCTAGAGATGACCGCAAAGAGCAAGGGTATTTACCAATGACCATCAAATCTCCCTACTCAAAGGCAAGTCCACCTTGATGCTATGTCACTAGTCTTAGATTTTGATTTTCTAAATTAATGCAATTTAAGAGTAAATTTCAATGTGGAGAATTTATACCTTCTTATTTCGATTATTTAATAATTAGAAAATCTATTTATCTTAATCTGTGTTAAAAATTATTTATTAAATCAATTCTATTTAAAAACTAGCCAAACACTTCAAGCTAGGATCAATTAACTGGAGTAAGAAAAGAAAAAGAGTAAGGAGGTGCAATTTTATTCTTGAATTATAAAATATTTGCCTTTATTTATATTTAATTGTTTAAATTTATTCAAGTTCCATATTATTAAATTGAATTAGTAAATTGTGAACTTTCAATTAATTAAAATTTTATTAAAATTTTTGTTTATCGTACTGCTTACGATTAATAAATTATAATATGGTGAAGCTTTTTACGAACAAACATAAATAACTAAAATATTAATTAACAACTTAAAAATATCCCTCATTGCATTTTAATTAAAATCTTTAAGGAATAGCTTTGTTATTCCTGCTCTGTATTAAAATTTATTAAAAATAATTAAGTTTTACAATCATTTTATTATATAAACTATTCTGTTAAGTTTAATTATTTAATAAAAAATTTTTATTTTTAAATTTTATAATTCTTGTTTTTATATCCAAAATATTCTCAGTTTTAAAGGGAATAAAATAATCCATAATTTAAAATAGCTCATATCTTAGGGTCAACACTCTTCTGATATAATAAATTTATTGTAAAGTAAGTCATAATTTAAGCATGATTATCCGTATTAAAGAAATTGAGATATCTTGAAAGATTCTATTTTTATAATTATTAAGCATTCTTTTACTAGAATTTAAAGAGAAAATGTTTATTTTAATTACTATTTATGGGAAATAATTTTTTCTTTCTCTATATTACTTATTAATGTATTTAAGAGAATAGGCGTATTGACTTATATAATAAACAAATATGAAAATATTATTTTGCATTTATTTTACTTTAAAACGGATAAATTTAATAAAAAACCTTTCATTATATTTTTTTTAAAATAAGAACTTCCTTTATTATTATTTTATGTTTCAATATTAATTAACAGATTAAAAGTGTATTATTTATTTAAATAAGCAAGATGATCTCAATTAACAATTAAATGATAAATAAGCAATCATAGAAAGTCTTGGAAATGATTTTGATAGCCTATTTGAATCGAATCAAAATTTAAACCATATTAATATTTTGACTTTTTTAGACCTAAAACAAGGTAAATTTATTTCAATTTAAAATTTTCATTTAATTTATTAAGTAAGTCTGCATTAAATAGAAGAATGATATTTTTGCAGAATTTTACTCTTCTATTCTATTTCTAATTAAAGTTTTAAGAAAAATTTTGCTATCTAATTTTATAATTTAATATGAAATTAGGAGTAACTCCTTAAGAGTATAAAAATAATTTTCATCAGTGGCAATTTCTCTCCACTTCCATTGGGTGGACTAATCTTGTTGCTTTTAATTAGTCTATGAACGGAGAAAAAATGATCTAGACCTCCTATAAGATCAAGGCCACTTCACGGTATTAGATGACACATTCAGATGGCGTATTGCAGAATAATTCTAGTAGTCTTGGCTTAAATACTATCTCATCAAGAGGCTCTAGATAGGCGTTAAATAGCATACCCATGCATCTGCAGCCTGAGTCCCTTTACAATTTGAATATTCAATCTCGATCATTAACCTTAATGGACCACTATATTAAGAGAAGGGAATAATTAATATAGGATTAGGCTATCCTACTTAAGTATTATTGTTATTCTTACATAGCTTCAGTCCTCACCATAACCCATGCACCCTTTAATTAAACACTCTACACTATCCACCGATATATTACTAAACTAGATCGCTTTTAGGGGAATAAATGCAACGCGACATAGATATTGAATAATGGACGGTTGATCTCCTTCCCCCTAACTAAGCCGACTTTGATGCCCCGTCACAGGTCCAATATTTTAACATTCTAATTTAATAATCATTTTTCCAAATATAGGGAAGATACGAATGGATGATCGAGGGTAAGAACATTAAAGTGAAGAGCGAGAAGGGCTTCTACATCCTTTTGCTTCACTACAGGCTCGACAGAGAACAAGCAGGTGACAGTTAGTTCAAGCTAAAAAAAGTGATTAGAAATGCTTTTAATACTTAATAAATTATTCATAAATATGGGCGTTGACCTCCTTCTGAGTAACAATCTTCTTAACATAATTAATCTCAGCCAACTTACCACACTCTCTCCCCACTCCTCCTCCCTCCTCACTCCAACTGCTCATTCCTCACCCATCACTCCCTCTTTCACCACCCTCTCTCGTCTTCACTGAAAGCGTTCGCTTTGAGTCCCTCGACACTGTTTTCCTCACATTGAAGTTCTTAGAGAGAGCATTTAGAAAGATGAGTGAGGGTGGAGGGTGAGGAATGAGCAGTTGGAGTGAGGAGGGAGGAGGAGTGGGGAGAGAGTGTGGTAAGTTGGCTGAGATTAATTATGTTAAGAAGATTGTTACTCAGAAGGAGGTCAACGCCCATATTTATGAATAATTTATTAAGTATTAAAAGCATTTCTAATCACTTTTTTTAGCTTGAACTAACTGTCACCTGCTTGTTCTCTGTCGAGCCTGTAGTGAAGCAAAAGGATGTAGAAGCCCTTCTCGCTCTTCACTTTAATGTTCTTACCCTCGATCATCCATTCGTATCTTCCCTATAATAAACTATTTTTCTTTTATTTTCTTCAAAGATTAAAGATTTTACACTATATTTATATACTTCAAATAACTTTTCTCTTAAAAAATTATAATTAATTAGACAGCAATAATTTTTTTTTGCAAATTTTAATCTTTAATTAAACAATAATTATTTTTAAATCAATCCTATTCTTAAACAATTTAAGTTCTCGAAGCTAACATTCAAGCTTAGATAAATGAACTTTAAGAATATAAAGATAAAAGTACAAAGGAGCAATTATATTTTTAAATTAATTAAAAATTAGTTCCAAATTAAAAATACATCTGTTTTAATTTTAATTTTATTAAAGCTCTTTTTTAATGGAGGAAACAATTTTTAAATTTCGCATTTCAAAAGAATTAATCAAGTCAACATCGAAATAATTATACTTATTTTAAATTTAACTTAAAAAGACCTATCAATCACTGTAGGTATATTATTTTTATTTTTAAATTATAAGATTATGAACTATTAGTGTTTTAAAATTCATTCTCTATTAAAAATTAAATTTTTTTTCCTAATTAGAATATAATAAGATAAAAAAGATATTTTTTTATTTTATACAGATAATGAAGAAAGCATTTTTATTTTTATGAGAATCTTCTATTGGAATGATTTAAGAATTTTATTTATTTCCTATTGATTAATTTTTTAATTTTTTATCCATCTAAAAAATAAGCATAAAATTTAAGATTAGAATTTAAATTGTTAAAGCGAATGAAAAATTAATTAATTTATCTTTGCTTTCTAATATAAAATCTATTACTTGCATATTCGGAATAGAATAATCAATACTTAGAGGAAAAATATCATTTTAAATAACCACATTCCAAAAGAGAAAATTATAAAATAAAATCATTCTTAACTCGATCCAATCATAGCAAATATTTATATTTTGCAATCCAAATTAAGATACATTAAAGAATGGAAATAAATCGTCTTTTGAAAAATAAGCCCATATTTTCAAGTTATAATTTTGCTTTCTAGTAAAGAAAATAATAAAAAATGCATTATTATTAAAATGGATTACTCGGCTAAACTAACTGGAATTAAATTTTTATTTAAAACTTTAATTTTTTTATTACAATAATTTGACTAAGTAAAATTTTAAGCTATCCAACTCAGCTAATATTATTTACATTTATCTTACTTTTAATTTAAAATTATGTGGATTTTAAAATGAAAATTTGATATAATTATAGTTTTGAATTATAAATTAGGTTAGGAAGGTGTTCGAAATAAATAACTATAGGAGTTTTAAACAATCAAAAAAAATCTTGAAGATGAAAATAGTGTTCTAAATTCAAATATTGTATCCCTTTAAACATATTCATTAAAAAAATAAATAAATGCTTTTATAAATATTCCAATTAATTATCAATAAACGGTTTGGATTATTATATTAGAAAGTTGAAATTATAGAGTCAAAACTGATGCCAAAACTAGTTTTAATTTAAGCATATTAACTATTAATTCCTTGTTTTGTGTAAAAAAGTTAGACTTATTTAGGGCATATACTTTGATAGTCAATTCATTTGTAAGTGTTGTGTTTATCTAAAAATAATTGATGAATTATGGTGAGCAAAAATCTCTTGTGGGAGCAATAAAAATTCATAAATAATTCCTTAGTCATTCTAAATTAATAAAACTTTAGATTTAGAGCCAAAAAAAGGAATGTCATAAAATAAAATTGTTAAGGGTGAGGATTTCTGATTAAAAACTATAGTTATAGTTAAACTGGCTATTAATCCTTTTTAGGAAATCTTGTTAGGGCTTGGGACAGACTTTTTTGCATTCTTTTATTTTAATATTTCAAATAATACAGAGGGAAAAACTTCAGAGGAAAAGCAAACTAGAAGAGTTCATATTATTTAGTCCACAAAATAGAATATTTACTACTAAGGTTTGCGGAAGGCAAGATTATAAAATAAGATCATCAGCAAAGATGTCAAGACCTTACACGAACTCAATAAATGATTAGAGAGCCCAGTCCTAGAGAATTGGTCCTTGCAGTTGCTCCCTCATCAGCACTATGAGCAAAGGCAAGTGAATGCTGGCCACGTCTTCAGGAAAGGAATGTTTGAGAAGAGGTGGAGATCGACTCCTCACCTCAGAGTGAAGTGTTTGCACTTATATAAATAAAATTAAGGTTAAACAATAAATGGAGAGTTAAAAAATTGTATAAGTGTTTATTTAGCAAACTTTTTTTTTTAAAAAATAAAATTTTATTTTAATTTCCTTTTGCAAAAAACATAGTTAGAATAGTATTAAAACTAATCATATTTTCAAATATATTATATCTGAGAATTCATTATTAAAATTTGCATAAATTAATATAGAATTGATTAAATAAAAGATATTTCAATTTAATTTAAATAATAAAAATAGGATTTTATAAATAAATTAATTAAAAATGGCATTCTTTGTAATTTATTAAAGAGATAAGCTCCTTTTGAGTTATAAAAAATCAAAATATAAAATCGTATTGAGGATGATAATATACACAAATGAGAAGGATTGTTTGGATTTTTTAAATAGCCTACAGTATTTTAATATATTACGAAGTTTGAGATACAAAATATAAATTTCACCCAACATAAATTTTACAACCTTACTTAATATTTTTGCACAAAAATATTTATTTTGATTATAATCGTAGCTCTAATAAAACCTTAAAATAGCTCTTTCATAAATTTCCACCTCCTTTCTAATAATTAAAAAAAATAAAATATCTTTTTTTCTTTTTTACTTTATATTAAAGAATTTTTTGAATATGATTTTGAAACAAATTTTAATTCGTGTATAAAATACAAAGATTTTACTATTAAACCACATTATTTTGAATTAATTATTTTAGAAACACAGATCTCTACTATGAAACATTATTTTTAACAGGAGGAAATAAAGTTAAAGCACGAGTTTTAAGAAAAAGAGAAAATTTTCTAATTGAATATATAAACTTTGAATGAAACGATAAACAAAAAGAATTAGGATACCAAAATAACAGAATATATTGCAGAGCTATTTAAAAGACATAAAGAAGATATGAATGTGTAATTAATTTAAATATATTTCTTTAAAATTTAATTTTATTGAAGATTAAAAAAATAAGGATTATAAGATTTGACAAAAAACTTTGAGCATGAAGATTTCGAAAAATCAGAGCTTGCTCTGATTTGACTCCAATCTATAATTAAAAATATTATTAAGATAGTTCTTCAGTTTTATTATCTAATATAATCAGGTCGCTTGCAGTAAGGAGTCAAATTAAAATTTATGAAATTAAAAATCTTTGAAAATCTTCCAAGTGAAGAAGAGATCCATTTTTAGATTTGAATACATTTTAAGAAAGGAGAGAGTGAAATTTATATATCGCAATTATTGAAATTTGTTTAATGCAGATTCAACTGGCTTGTCCTTTTTAATGTTAATCAATTTTGTGATATAAATTTACTAATTAGATAATGTGGCTCGGCAGTGATATTTTAAAAAAAATCCCTTTCTTCTAAACTATCGAACTTTTTCCAAAAACTCTAAATTTTCCCAAAAGGTTAAGAAAAATTTTAAAGGAGGGGGGAATTTTGGGAAAATTTTGGAAAGCAAAATTTCCCCAAAATTAATTTTAATTTTGATTTGGCTCAGCCCCCAAATTTCCAGAAATTTTTTGCGGGTTTTCTTAATTCCCCTTTAAAGTTTTTAAGGATCAAAGCTAAGGCTTTTACATCAGTGATTTTTAATGAAGTAGTGAGTGCAAAAACTTTATTCGCATTAAGTCCATCGATTAAGATCCTCGTGCTATTGACATAAAAACCAAAGATTATAGATCTTTCTTCAAAGGGGAAAAATTAAACGAGGAAATAAGTCCCTTAAATATAATAATGATCCAGAGAAGGAAAGATCTTATAATCATTTTTTTTTCATCTAATGAAACATTATTCAACAAAAACCTTGTTTTTAAAAGAAGAAACATTTCCTTCTCGATCAAATGCTTTTTTACAAATGATTAGAATTATTATATAAAATGTATACATCTTCTTTTTTAAAAAGTTTTAGAACAAAAAATCTTTAAAACCCTTTTTTAAAATATAAAAAAATTATAATTTTTTTTAAATATATTTTATGACGGAAATTTAAAAAAAAACCAGAAAACCTAAGCAAATATTTAAGAAGAGTATAATTTATGATTTTGATAATTCTGTTTCATCTATATTTTAAGTATACATAATAAAGATTATTTGTTAGAGGATCATGGCGGTTTATTGACATGAAAGATTATTTTTTATTTTTTTAGCCTTATGAGGTACTTAAAGTATTTAACTATTTTCATCCTAATAATAGAACTTTGATGCAAAGGGATGAGGAGATAAATCCTATATTTATTAAATTAGAAAGTTAATAGTTTACTATGACGACTTTCGTGTAAAATTCCGTTCTGGACTAAGCACCTACTACTAGCGAAGTCAAAAAAATCATACTCCCTCTTGCAGACCTCCTATCCCACATCCCATAATCACAAATCATGGTAAAACAATGGATAGTCTGAAGAAGGTGATTATTAACCCTATCAAACGAACACTGACCCTCACTTTCAGACAATCCAATATCCTTTAAAAAGGACTCAGCTTCTTACTCTCATTCTGAACTTTCAGATCCAGGTTCCTTAACCCATAAATAAATAAATCATTACCACCTCATTGGTCTGGATAACAAGACCTGAAACTATATGAGACCTCGAGAAAATTTATCCTTGAAGTTACAAAATTCTCATTTAATCTCACAACTTCAAGGAGAAGAAGAAAATAACTCATCTTGGACACCCCATTAAAGACACGTATCCTTCACTATTTAATAGTGAAGAATAATTGAACTCCAAAGATTCGACTATTTAATAACCCCAACCACCCAATTAAGAATCTATCGGAAAGGGGAAAATTTTAGAGATTATCAGAATTATTTCTGATCGGTAATTAATTTAGATGAGTTCAATAAGTTAATAACTTTAATAAGATGTTTGATCTGTAAAATAATAAAATTAAACTCTTTTAAGAAGAAATAATTTAACTGATCAATAACGAAACATTCTACTCTTAAACCCGAGAACCTTCTTAAAAACTTAAATCTAATCCAACTAATGCTAACCAATAAGTAGAAACAAGAAACCCCCAAAGAGGATTGAACATTTTTGCACCAGAATTTTAGTTTACAAAACTGAAAAAGACCTTAAAGGAAACTGGTACAATTAACTGCAATGTGAGTGTACACAAATAACAAGATGATCCTTGCAATGAAGAATAAAAAGAACTCCCCTCAATCAAAAATTGGAGCAGTGATGACATCAGTGCTCTGGAACAAAAATAGCCTTTTAAAAATAAACGGTGAGGGGAAACAGTTTAGAAGAGACTTTCAGATATGTCTACTTCTTAAAATAAATTCTTGACTTCTTGATAGACCCATTCCAGAAACCATTTATACTGATTGAAACTTTCAAAGTTATCAGGCATTAATTAAAAGGTATTGAATAACTACCAAAAATTGAACGACAAAGTGACAAACTGGAGAATGAACACACTCCATAAAACGCTCTCAATATGATAGAACTGGTAAATCTTATCAAACCAGATGAGGAGCGTACATTCTTGATAAACCTAAATTAGATGTTCAAAATAAAACAAGATGGATTCGCTGGTTCAGTTGATGATAATGTATCTTCTTAATGGTCGGAGTGCGACCAAGATGATGATAGTGATTATTTATGGAAAGCAACTAACCAAAAACACAACAAACGAGATGATATGACATATAGTTTGAATTAGGTTTGATTAGTCTCTATTACCACGCGAGTGGCCGTATGGTATCCCAAAGGTTAACATATAATACGCAAGACGTCTGCTTGTTTAAAGTGCGTTGTTTTTATTATTTTAAATCCACTTACTCTGTCCTAAATAAAACTCTTTTGAAATAAATCAATCTAAAATTTAGAAAAGAAAAATGAATTAAAGTAGAATTAAATATCCAATTCTTGATTTTGATACTCTCTCTCTCTCTAAGAAGCTTTAAATACCAAGAAGGCTCGATAAAATTAAAAAAGTAATTTTAAGTTCTAAACCTTAATATTTTTCACATTCAGGTTGAACAATAGGTTGTTATAATTTTAATAAGTTATTATTTTTTATTCTATTCTATCATATCTAAAATTTTAATTTTTCTATTTAATTGAAAGTTTTAACATCATTTATTTAAAGAAATACTGAGCCAAAATTAATATATTAAATATAAGATAATTCTTTTTGCAAATATAATTAAATTATTTTTGAGTAATTCAAATCTATAGACGAGCAATTAAAGACTTTACCAAAATAAATTATTGAATCAAATGAGAAACATTAATAAATTGTTAATAGTAGCCTGGAAAAACAATCTCAGTTATTGAAGGCTTTATAGATTAATAAAAAAATTATCATTTAATTTGAATTCATTTTAATAAATATTCTTAAGCCATATATTTTCTGACTTTTGTCAAAAATAATATTAGGATATTGAAAAATTATATTTATTGTTGAATTTAATTAAAATCGGTGATCTATTAAAATAATAAGTCGGAATCTAGAACAAATTGGCAGTTGAAATCATTGATTCACCCCATAATCTGCAGCTTCTTTTAATATCTTATCAAAACTTAATATGAGTTTCTTCTTTAATCATCGTCTCAGCACCACTCAGCAGTGAAATATGAAGTGTGAACTCCTCGTCTTCATCATCCTCATCATCATCTTCGTCTGAACTTGTGACACTTATAACCCTTTACTGAACGCTCCCACACAAAATGTACAAGGTAGAAAAGTTTTTACGATTCTATGCTGAATCGAATGGTACAATAATTATTTAAATTGAACACACTTCAACAGCCACGATTTTATTTCATTTTAATTAAATATATAATTAAATTTTCTTTCTTATTGTAATATTAGAATTGAATGTTAAAAATTTTCCAGAAACCAATTTAATTCAATCAATTAATTATTTAAATATATATACTTGAATTAATCAATCAATTAAATCAATCATTATATGTCCACTTGTAACTTGGACTCATTAATCACATGCAAGTTATTACCCGACTTATATACACTTTAATTATCGACTATTAA
>JAJKFJ010021681.1:0-11267 GCA_027382625.1 Tetmemena sp. SeJ-2015
TTTGATAACATTCTTTAGAGTATTAGCAATTCATTACAATTCATAGTTTAAATAAGTTCTAAATTTATCCAGCTATCTGGGTACTTATTATAAAACAGACACCCTCATTTTTAATAGCTTAATATATATAGTATCGAAATGATAATAAGTCATATTCCAATAAAAATGTTTTAATAATTAGGAATTAATGAACCCCTAATAGGGCATATAATAACTTAATCGATTTAAAGTTAATTCACAGGCGTAACTTCTTGATCAGTTGTGCCACGTCACGTGAAAGCCCATACGTCAGTTAATTAGTGATGACGCACTGTTCCAATAAAAAAAACAACATAATCAATACATCAATCAGTCATTAATATTAAATTCAATAAATAATATTTATAGATCATATCTTAAAAATTTAAAATTCGTAAAAATGACCCTCTTGGAAATTTAAAAGCCAGAGTCACTTACTTTTTGCATTTTTAGCTAATTTTAATACTAAAATGGGCACTTTTTCAAGATATTTTGTTCATATTAAGGAAGTGTGCACTTCGGCTCCCCCCTGAGGAAATAATTTGAAATAAAAGAAAATTCAATTAAGAGTAACAGTTGAAGTATCCCATATTAAAACAAATATTTTAGCTTTTGATCGGTCTTCAAATTTAAAGAAATGAATATCCTAACTGCATAAGATTAAAAGACCTTAGTTTAGAGATTATAGCTAAAATTAAAAAGATATTACAAGTATTTTATTCATATATATAGTTAGTATTATCATCATTTCTCTCTGTAGAGAAGAGCTAATGAGATATAAAAAGAAGAATACGGACTAATATTTTGCAGATAGAGAGTTAAGTCTGCAAATCAAACTCCTGTGTAGTTACTACTTCACATTTTTACTTAAATAAATTATTAATCGATTCATATTAATCTTTAAACTATAATGCGAGCGTTTTCAGTAATAATTCAGCAAATCGCTTTGATTAATCAACTTCATAAGGTTTCGGTGGAGCGATATTCTTCACGAGCGAAGGTTCTTCTTCAGTAAATTAGTTGTTTATAAATGAAACTACAATATTCTAAAACAATTATGCAGCAGAATCTGGTGGTGCTTTATATTGGGACTAATTTGAACCATATTTTCTAAGCAACTCATCATCTCTTAAACTTCATGCTGCTTTGAAATAACAATTGATGATTAATAACTTAGTTATTGGAATAATTTATAATTATTATTAAGAATTGTCACTAAATTTTTTAATTTGATAAAAATCATAATAGTAAATAAACTAAAAAAATTAAAATCATATTATAATTATTTACCTCTTTCATAAATAAAGATATTAAACATCATTATAGGAAAGAAATTTTTAATTAGAGTGTTCAATTTTTTTCAGAAATACAAATATAGTAAATCAAGAGACAGAACTGTTAAATACGGTATTATTTTCAAAATTGGGTTTGCGATCTATATAGAGATATTGCTAAAATTTAAATAAATTTTGCAAAAATAAATTAAACAAAATATGAGTTAATTTACTTTATAATACTTTTGAATGAGTTTCTCAATCTCTCTCGTCTTAATTTCTCTCAGTTTAAAGTGTTCATTTAACAAATCAAACCATTTTTGTCAATAAAATTTATTTTCAGCCAAAGAGAACTTAAAAATTCTACTCCTACTTTGAATCGACTTTCCATTGATACTAATATTGATATATTTTTAATAAAATTAATAATATTCTATTAAATAATTTAATGAAATTGAAATTATAGTAAAACAGAAATGACAATAATATAATTCATAGAGATATTTAGACAAAAAATAACAACAGTCACTCATCTTTTTAATAATTATATTGAATTTCACTAAATTATTTCTATTCTTACTATATTGTTATGAATAAGAGTTACCATTTTTAGAAATAGATGCTTATATGATTAGTCTACCTTGTTTTTAGAAACCAAAATTAGTAAATTGGTGTGAGAATTCTAGAATAAAAGAAATTAATAAAACAGATTAAACTTTTTAATATATCTTTATTTATTGTGTATATTTAATATTTTTTTGCCCTATTTTGAGTAATGAAACAAAAACATGGACTTACCCATCGAGTTTTTCTGAATGATTTCTAAAAAATAGTCATTCTGATATTATTGTCAGCACAGTGGAAGGAATATACTCTTCTTAATTCCCATTTCAACTAGAAATAATAATAAATTAATTAAATTCATTTGCTATAAGTGTCAACGAATTTTTAAATTTTGCGCTATATTTGCTTTTTTATTCTTGAAAAATTTTAACGTTTTAAATAGAAGATAGAGATATTTGTGACCTAAAAGGATTTAAGAGATCACGTCTTTTAAAAATTAAATTTAAATCATATGATGCGGAAAATTAGAGAGTTCAGCTTGAAATATTATTATCAATTAGATAGAAAAATAATTAAGTGTTGAATATGAAAAGGTGATCAGGGTAAGAACAAAATTGATCTCTATGGAGAGGAAGGAAGTCTAAGTTGGAGCTTTAATATATTATGAGAGTTGATATATGTCTATTTTATATAAATGGTGGAACATGCCAACCTCTATTTGACTGTCTCGGCAACGTAACTAGAGGAGTCACCAGCCATCTTGAGGAAGCAAACCGGACACAAATTTAGTTTTAGCCTCCTGTACTCTTTGCCTTCGAGCCTTAGTTTGTTTCCATATCTTGAATATCTTTATCTTTTTTTTATATAGATTTCTTGTGTGTATATTGCATCTTATTTATCTGCTTCTAATTTAGAGTTCTGTTACCACAGATCAGGTTCTTAAATCCAATGCTCATGAGATTTGTCATCTTATTCAAGCTAGACTTTGTTTCTAGTTCCTTTGAGGTTGTTTTAGATGTCATTAAGTCTTTCAGACTGCTATTTAACTTTGACCTTGAGGGTCTTCTCTTTCTTCTTAGATTCTATTCACGTCTAAATTTAAAAATTAATTAATTTAAATAAGCCCTTTTACTAATCTTCCTTCCCCACCCTAGAGATAAATTTTGTTCTTACCCTTGATCAACAATTCATATTCAACAAAAATGATATTTAAATTGTGATTTTTCCTTATTTTAGATTGGTAAATGTGTCACTTCTAATTATTTTTGTTTTTAAAATTTTAAGATACTATACTCTTTTTATCTTTAAATAATTTTATTTCTCTTTTATACGGTTTAGATTTTTTTCAATAGAAAAGCAAATTTTATTTACAAGAGGAAATAAATTTTCAATTACCAATCTCCTCTTTCTCTCATTAAACAAATTAAAATTACGTTTTAATGAAGATTTTTTTAATTTATTAAATCACTATTTTTAAAAAATTTAAAGATTCCTTATATTTTCCGGCCCTATTTAAGAAAACTTAAATAGCTTCGCATTTATTTGATTATATGACAATACAAACATTGCTGGGACCTATGGAAATGATTTTGCAAGCTATTCTCAAAAATTCAAACTTATAGAATCTTCAACTTAATAATCTGAATCGAAGGAGAGATATCTCCAAGCGTCATCATTATAGCAGCTCTCTGAGGAGTCTTCCTTCATTTCAAACTTCTAAAGTGGAACACAAATTCAAACTGTTTCTCTAGCAATCGTAGATATTTATGATCAGATCATCAAGTCAGATAATCAATCTGTAGTCTAAGTTATTGTAAATACAACGTTCAATACAGATACAGAATCTTATTTACAATTAAAATTTATGATTGGGAAAATTTAGAGATAATGATGGAATTAAAAATATTTCTATTTGTATTTACAATAAGTTTCTAGATATCCATTAAATAATGTCATAAGAGTTTTATTTTAATTTCTCTGTCTCTAACAAGAAACACGCACGAGTCTATCTTTATTTATCAGATTCATTTAATATTTTGATAAGAGATTATAATTTGATGGTAAAATTATTGAGAAATGGCATTAAATCATTTTGTAAAAGTCTCTAATTTGTTATATTTTGTTTCCTAGGATTATTTTATGAAATTTAAATTCAACTATAATAAATATTAAATTTAATTAGAATCATCTGAGTACCCTCCAGTTCTTGAGGGTAAGAATAGTTTTACAGCTGAGTAAGGAATTTTTACAATTTCAGATTGGAGTTTCTACTCTGCTCCTGGAAGAAATCACAGTATAGCTGAGAATTTAATAAAAAAAGAGAATTAAATTAGATATTAAATTAAAATGGAATAAATCAGTGACACTTGAAGTATCTCAGATTTAAATAATTATTGCACCATTTGATTCAGCATTCAATTCTAAGAACTTTTAATCTTGTAACTTTTGTGTGGGAGTGCTCAGTACGGGGGGTTATAAGTGACACAAGTTCAGATTAAGAATTAGTGTGTCATATCTCACAGCTGAGAGGTGCTGTGAAGATTATTAAAGAAGAAACTCATATTAATTTTTAATTATCTATCTAACAAGCTGCAGATAAGGTGGTGAATCTGAAATTTCAACTGACACGAAGTTGCAACTCTCCATTTATTATTTAATCAATCAATCACCGATTTTAATTAAAATTCCTGCTATATTAATTTCATAACTGAGTCTTTTGACCTTGAAAAGGAGAGCAGTGTTAACTTGATGTCATAACTCGGAGCATCTGACTTGAATTTCAGATTGACAATTGAATTATAGGGAAGATACGAATGGATGATCGAGGGTAAGAACAATAAAGTGAAGAGCGAGAAGGGCTTCTACATCCTTTTGCTTCACTAAAGACTAGGCAGAGAACAGGCAGGCGACTGTTAGGTCAAGCTAAAAAAAGTGATTAGAAATGCTTTTAATACTTAATAAATTATTCATAAATATGGTCGTTGACCTCCTTCTGAGTGACAATCTTCTTAACATAATTGATCTCAGCCAACTTACCACACTCTCTCCCCACTCCTCCTCCCTCCTCACTCCAACTGCTCCTTCCTCACCCACCACTCCTTCTCTCCCCACCCTCTCTCGTCTTCACTGAAAGCTTTCGCTTTGAGTCCCTCGACACTGTTTTCCTCACTTTGAAGTACTTAGAGAGAGCATTGAGAAAGAAGAGTGAGGGTGTCGAGCAGTGAAGACGAGAGAGGGTGGGGAGAGAAGGAGTGGTGGGTGAGGAAGGAGCAGTTGGAGTGAGGAGGGGAGGAGGAGTGGGGAGAGAGTGTGGTAAGTTGGCTGAGATCAATTATGTTAAGAAGATTGTCACTCAGAAGGAGGTCAACGACCATATTTATGAATAATTTATTAAGTATTAAAAGCATTTCTAATCACTTTTTTTAGCTTGGCCTAACAGTCGCCTGCCTGTTCTCTGCCTAGTCTTTAGTGAAGCAAAAGGATGTAGAAGCCCTTCTCGCTCTTCACTTTATTGTTCTTACCCTCGATCATCCATTCGTATCTTCCCTATAAGAGAATGCTACTTAGGAGAGTAATTCACTCCATCAGGAAAATGCCAATTTTGTGATGCTCCAACTTATATTCTTTAAAAAGTTACTGCTCCTGCTGCATGTTTAGAATGTCCAGATTAAGCACTCTGCTTTGGAGGATAAGTAATTGGTCCTAAACCTGGCTACTGGAGACCCCATAATTATTTTAAAAAAACTTTTACTCATCTATTTTATATATTTTTTTAAAAAGTGTAATGGCAAGAATACTCTAGAAAAGATTTATAAAATATAATTAAAAAAATAAATCTTTGAATAATGATAAAAATTATCTCTTATAATGAATCTACTTACTTCATAAAGTGTCTGAATCATGAATCTTGTTTAGGAATAAGTAGTCCAAACTATAATCCAATTGGAGATTGCAGGGAAGGATACTAAGGAATTATTTGTGCCGATTGCTAGAAAGGCTATTTCAAATCTAGAGCATATATGTGCTAGAAATGTCCTTCAAGAACTACTGTTTCAATCAAGATATTCTTTTTATTCTAAAATATGCTATTTTTTAGTGGAAATTAAAAGACTTGTGCCCATAAAATACAAGATTACGCTAGTGTAATAATTTACTCCAAATCAAATCAGACTAAATTTGCTTTAATAATTATTTTATTTGTTATGATATCAATCAGGCTATCATGTAAAATCAAGACTTAATCTTAGATAAAAAGATTATTATCATAGAAATTTAACCAATCCTTTAATTTTAAATTCATAAATGTATATTAAATAATCTTATTATTATCTTTGTTAAAATATTTATTTAATAAATCTACAAATAAACTTAAGATATTTGCAGCTGCTTTTGGATTTGTGCTTTTAACTGGATTTCTTTTTCATTCATCAATATTTTATAATTTTTAAGTTCATAAAAAATTATATTCTCTATTTGAACGGCTAAAAAATTCTTGAAAAACTATTTTTATTAGTCAAATAGGAATTCTAGATAGAAGGTTGCTAGTTTCATAAATTAACGCTCATAAAATACATAGACTTTTAATCGTGCTTTAAAAAAGAATAGTAAAAACTGAGAAGTGAGTAAATGCTATATATTAATTTTATAAGTATATTATACTATTTTGCAAGTCTAATTTTCCATCTTCTTCCATAATTTATTCTAAAAAATTAAATAATATAAGTGTTGCTTCCCAGAAATTGTTTGGGAGAATTGTATTCTGATCACGCACACTGCTAATATTTTATTTGCATTCTTCCAAATTTGAGTAATTGTAAGCTGCCTTCACTTATCTCATTATAATACCAATGTAAAATTAAAATGTAATATTACTTATTTATCATTTTTAGGATGGGAAAGCATTAGAGATCCTAAGCCGTAAAATTTTCTGAAATTAGGCGTAGTAAATTGAACTATTTTCTTTTCTCTGTGCGACTATTCATTGTATATATTCCATAATAAAATGAAATAAAAAAATTGCTATAACTTTCCTGTTTATTTCTGAAAATATCAACCTTCGAGCATGAATTCATAATTGACCTCTATTAATAAATTCCAAACATTATTGCAGAGCTTAATATTGATTTAGAGATAAACTTAAAAAAGAATTTGTGCCAAATTAATTTTATAAAAATTTACTTTAAGGACTACTCATAATAGACTCAAAGTAAATTACTATAAATATAATTTCATAATAATTCTAAGATGCAGGGTTTGGTTTTATACAAATTTCAATAGTAGAAAGTTTTCAATTAAAATATGACTAAACTACTACTTATTTTTGTGCCAAATTTCATTTAATATTAGCTTATCAAATAAGATTTAATTTTCATCAATATAAGCTTTGAAGAACAAGTTTGACTTGAAGGTAACCTATTTTAAATTACTTTTGAATCACTTGCAACTACTGATGGTGACTTGGTCTCTGGACTTCATGTGGGACTTTGAGTTACTTATACTTGGATAAGAATTCATTAAATCTTCAATCCTCAGCTCTCTGGTTCTTAATTTCGACTGTTTGGTTGAGGAAGATAATTAGCGTCCCTACTTTGGAGTTGTGAATAGAATACTATCTTTGAAAGTTATTCTTGTAACTTTTCTTCCCGTTTTGGCTGGACTGTGTTCTTTAATACTGTGGCTTGTCCTTAAGCTTTTTAGAGACAGCAAACATTTTCTGCCTAATATTCTGACAATCACAAATTATTTAGTATACCCCTCGGTGATTCAGTTTTGCTTTCAAACTTTACTATACAAGAAAATAGATGGAGTCCAGAGACTATGTTTTAATAACAAAAGAAACATAATAATAACATCATTTAGATATAAAAAATAAATCTTTTAAAAGAAAGAATTTTATTTCCTCCTAGTTTTATTATCAAATAATTATTATATCGCAAACTATCTTTACGCAGTGAATATATTAAAATAAAGTGCTTAAGAATTAGAAGTTATGAAATCAATTTTTTCTGCATCATGCTTGTGCTAGCTATATAAAAAGACCTTGAAATATAGAGACAAAGTAGTGAGCACAAATTCTTAACATATAACTTTGCCCTTCCAAGCTTCGTAATATGGGGAGTAGGCTTGCCAACTTTGGTCTACTTCCTTATGCGGATTGAATCAAAAAGAGAAAATTATTTCAGAAATCTACTGCAAAAATACGGTTTTCTAGTTTGGGGATATAGAGCCAAGTATTACTTCTGGGAATTGATATTGCTTAAAACAATTTTTAAGATAAATTTATCACCTTAAAAATAAAAAGGTCTAAATTTATAATAAAAAATAGCAAAATTGATTTATCTTATAAAATATAATTCCTGACAGAATATGAAATCATAAAGCCAATTGACTAATGTTTCTTTCGAATTATATGATGCATTTATTTTATATTAGCATCGCGCAAGCTATTGCCTCTTTGTGTTCTGTGTTTAACAACTTAATTCGGAGTGGTAGTTCAAGGCTTAATAATTATTGTTGTTTATTTCATGTAAGTATCAATTGTAACTTATATGAGTTTTAGTAAATTCTTCAAGTAAATTTTTATTAAACTCCTTTTAGGTATTACTTTGCAAGTGCGTTGTTTCAGCCTTTCTAGTTAAGGGAGTTCCAAATATTACTAGATAAAATATTATTTAATTTATTACATTTATGCATATATTATTCAAAGAGTAATCGACAACACATCGCTTTTTGTTTAAATCCTGACTATCTACTTCGCATTGTTCCTCTAAATCAACTTTCCAGAGACAATAAATTAATATTATCTTTTTATATTAAGAGTGGTTTTAATTTATAAAACTTAATTGTGTTTAAAAAAGTATGAAAAAGGTTTCTGAAAATTAAAAATGATTTTTAAAAAAAATTATTTAATAATTGATTACAAATATAATGAGAGTTGGAGATAGGAGCACGCAGATAGTGCCACTTACAGTATATCTTTGACTGAGCAGCAAAAAACAATTCTATCCTCAGCAATTTTTGTAGTGAACAGTGTATTCCTAGTAGTGTGGTTGATCTATTTCCTGAAGCATATGAGAAACCACTTTATTCAAAAGAATGCAAGGCTCTATTTTATGCTGTCAAGGTGTTAAATGCCCAGATTATCTCATCAATTCCTCAGGCAATAATCATAGACTATTGAAAACTAAAAAATATATGAGAGCGAATTTCTTAGTCTCACTCAAAACATAGTCAAATTATATTCGACAGAAGGAATCAAAATTAATAATATTGGCATCTTCAAATTTGATTATGTGTATAATATTAGATAAATTAGGCAATTATTTTAAATCTATGTTTGGATAAAATAATAAGTGATGGGCAAGTTGGTATTAAAGTTATCTCTTTTGCTCCCCAATCCAGAGCTTATTAAATAGTTATTTTTAAAAAATCTTCAGAGCTCCTCTTCTTCTCATATGTTTAATATAAATTCAAAAGAATTTAAAACTATAAATTAGGATATCGCAACGAATCATTTCTAATGATCTTATTAATTATTTGTTTAATTAAATTAAATTTTTGTTATACTACTCTAGCAAAACTTCGCAATTACACCAGCATATTTTAGATTAAGAGATTTATTAAGAAGCAATTATAATAATGAAATTGTAATGAAGAGAAAGCTTTATGATTCAAGTATTTTTATAAAAATTTTAGATTTTAAATTGTTTGAAATATCTCACAAGGTTTAACACTGATTTGAAAATTTAATTTCTTTACTTAAAAAATCCATAAATTTCTCTGCTTTTTCATTTTTAAGTGGCTTTTCTTGGTTAATACGTTATCGGGTGTGAAATAAGTATGCACTTTTGCTTCTTTCCTGCTTAAGAGTTGCTGTTGTTTACTTGCTAAGACGATTTATAACTTGTTGTATCTTGGCAGCTTGAATCCCATCTCCAAATGTTATTTTTGTGTTATTGTTGCAATTGCTGTATAAATCATATGAGATACCAGTTCTCCGATAATGAAGACAAAGAAAATGTAATTTGATCAGCAGCTCTAGAAAAAAGAAATAGAGGTACTCCATCTAATCTATGCTTCCTTGTTCAATTTTATTATTATTTTAGTTATTAAATAAGTATTAAAAATAGTCAAAGAAAGTCACATGCCTCAGATAAAAATACCATCTTTAAACTTCACATTTCAAAATAAGCTTAATTTTTAAAATTAAATTCTGGTTTAATAATTTAATTATTACACACAACTTATCCAACTTTTTTTTAATAATCTTTGAAGGTCATGGATGGTCATTTAGTAAGACAAATAACTCATAATACTAATTTAAAACTAAGAGCAATATTTAAATACTCTAATTTATAGAATAATCAAAATTTTATATACTTTTAAATTCTTTACATAATGGAAAATTATTTAGAAGACAAGAAACTTATATTGGGGGGGGGCCTTTCCTCGACAGTAAAATTTTATAATGAAAAAAATTAAGTAAAAAATATGTTTATAGGATAATTTTCGCTCCTGAATCTGATTTTTCCAATTATAGAGGCCCATTCGAACATCCAAGGCCTCAAATTTTAATCCTTAAATTCAATCAGCTTGAAGTCAGTTGCACCTAAATAAAATCTATATTTTTAGCTATTTTTTTTGCTTTTGTAAAATAAATTTAAAGCGCTTTTTGAAATAGTTCCCAAAATTTTTTGAAAACATTAAAAAGTTCAGCTATAAGCCCAAAGAAGTAGAGCTTTAAAAAATTTTAAACATTAGCCCCTTTATCATGAATTTTAAAATTTTTGGGTTTGTAAAAATATTGAATTTTTTCAAAAAGCGCTTTAAATTTATTTTAAAAAAAGCGAAAAAAAAAGCTAAAAATTTTAGATTTTATTTAAAATCAACTGACTTCAAGCTTTATTGAATAAGGATTTAAAAAAGCCTTGGATGTTTTGAATCCCCCAAAAATTTGGGAAAAAACCCGATTTTAGGAGCGAAAAAAATCCTTTTAAAAATATTTTTTACTTAAATTTTTTTATTATAAAATTTTTTCTGTCGAGGAAAAGGCCCCCCCCCCCCTTTTATTATATAAAAATTTAAATTAAAAATAATTAAATTTTTTTTTTAAATTTTATAAATCCTTTTATAAATGTTCTTAATTTACTCTAACATATTTAATAATTGAATATCAAAATTTTATAATCTAATTAGACTTTTTTATATTTGAAAAAATCAAACAATTAAATTTTAAGATCTAAAGAATATAAGAGATATATAACTTTATTCGCCAACAACCTTGACTCAATAGAATGATTTATTCTCATTTCAAAAGCAAAGTGAAGATGATGGAAAAATTTATACTCATTCAAAACCCCCTAAAAATGATAAAAAAGTGGAAAAAAAGTTGGGGTATAATTTTTTTCCCTT
>JAJKFJ010021682.1:0-12185 GCA_027382625.1 Tetmemena sp. SeJ-2015
GTTTTTCCCATAGGACGATTTGGGACTTAAACGTTCATGAGTGGAAATTTTTGGCCCTATATTTGGGAAATCATACTTAAGGGCGTATGAAACCAAAAGGAAAAATACTAGTGTGAAAGTGAAGATAAAGGGCAATATAATTCGCAAAAAAGGCATTGTAAGATAGAAAAGGGATACAGAACCTTTGAAAAAGGTTAGTAAAAAAATTTAAAAATCGGCAACCTTTTGGAAACCAAAAACACTCGGGTTATCGGAAGTTTTAAGGAAGCATTTAAAGGAAATTGAAAATTCAGGGGAAAAATATGAGACAGACTTAAAAAGGTCACCCTTCCTAGAAGACTTTAAAATTGCCTGTTTAGGGTTTAAATTTGTTTATTAAAAGTTTTTAAAATTAAAAAAAATTTAATTATACACAACTTATTTTCACTTTTTATCTTTTAGGGGTTTTTGGGGGTTTTTGGTTGCGGAAAAAAAAAAAATTTAAAAATTTTTTTGAAATGAATTTTTTTTATCTGATTTCCCTTGGTAGCTTATAAATCTTTATTGATTCACTGGGATTAGGTCTAACTGAAAAATAAGTTGAAGAGATATTTTACTATTTAGACGTGAATCAAGATGGCTAAGTCACATTTAATGAGTTTTACATAAAATTTTCCCAAAATTTATTTTTTAAATTTTAAAAAAATTTTAAAATTTTCTTTCTTTAAAGTATAGGAATTTATTTCAACAAATTAAGTACCCAAACTCAGGTTATAAAGAAAAAAACAAATACTTAATTAAAATAAATATTCATTAAACCTTGATCTATTATGTTAAAGGAGCTATTTTTTTTTTTTTTTAAAAATTTTTATTTTTTTGGGAAAAAAATTTTTAAAAAGAATTAAAATTTGTTTAAAATTTGTGGGTTTTTTTCAAAACTAAAGTAATTTTTTAATTTTGGAAAGATTTAAAAGGTTTAAAAAAAATAATAGAGCCATTAAAGAAGAAGAGGCTTTATCGTAAGACAACTTGAAACTTTCTCTAATACTTCAATTTAAACCTTAAAAATGAATTTAGTTTGAGATTTTTAAAAGAAAAAATTTTAAAATTATTTTTTTAAAAAAATGTAATTGTTTAAAAATTTTTAATTACTTTTCGATAGAAAAAAAAACCCAAAAATTTTGGAAACCCCATTTTTTAAAAACCCTTTTTAAACAAAACTTTTAAAATTTTTCTAATTTACTCAAATATTAAATTTTGTATTTTTAAAAAAATTTTTGCCAATTTAAAAAATTTTTTATGATAGAAATTAGATCTACTTAAATTAAAAAATATTATATATATTTTAAAGTATTTCTTGAACACTAATTGGTTCATTCTTGTTGCGATTCCTTACTATATCTATGATTTTACTTCTCCAATAATCTTTCCAAGAGCCTCTATCTAGCAATAGAAAGAAATAAAATACTTATTCAATAATCTCAGATTCTCCTCTTTTTCTTAGGACTCCTTCCTTTCTTATAATTTTTGGTTTGCCATCTGCATCTTTTACCTCAGCCTCTCCCTCTTTTATTTGTTTAGCTCTTCTATCTTTATTATTTGAATAAAAATTATAAAATAGAGATAAAAAGATTATAAAATTTGAGAGTTGATCTATTTAAGTATCTGGAGTTTATCATTTTCGTTTTGATGTTTGGCTATTTCCTTCCTCACAAAAGCCAATTCAGGCAACTTAGTTTAACTCTAAACTGTTGACTACTTATCAGGAGTTTATTTATTTTATAGTTGGGATTTTACTATCTTGCTAAATCTGTTCATTGAGCTTAGACTTTGTCTACTCTATATTTTTGTAACTTATAATGATTTATTTTAAATATATTTTCTATAATTATTTTTTTTAATCAATTTAGATTTTGATAAATTTATAATATTTTGAGGGGTAAGAGCTTGAAATAATATTCATGGTCGTCTGCTTTCTTTCTTGAATCGACTGAATTTTCTTGTGAATTCTTTTCTTGATTATTTTAGTACATAAATTTATCATCTTATTTTATATCATCTTCATTAAAAGATAGCTCTTACTAATTGGATATTTAATTAACAACTGATTTGTTCACAAATAAATTAGGTAAATTATAATTATAATAAAAAATTATGTTCAGATTTTGAAGATGCTCCTTCAGCTCAATGCTATACCTATTAGTGTGCGTATTAGAAGTTCTGTGTGAGGATTAAATCTCAGTATTTTACTAAAGCTAAGAGCGATTTAGGTATCTGTTATTCTATAGAAGTGGCAGATTTCTATTGCTCTAAAGCATGTGAGGTGTAAGCGAAACCTTTCTCTTCTAATTTTAGCTTACTCCATAACTCATTTAGCTTAAGTCTTATATGCTTAGAAAAGAGTTTCCGTTTTATTGTGTCTAGAGTTCTAATTAATCTTGGCGTTTTGAATCATTCTTTTTCTCTAAAGTGTTTGTGACTTATGCATCTTGAACTTCTTCTAAATATTTTGATCTATCTACGAAGCGAGAATGCTTTAACTCTTCATTTTGGATTAGTAGCATCTGGCTTTTATTCCCTCTGTTCTATATATTCTGGGACTTGTAATCTAAAAAATAAATGAAATTAAAAGGAAATGCTATTATAAATCTTTCTGCTTTATTCTCTGATCTATCTTTGCCAAATAACTTTAGCTTCCTCCTAATCTGCTTTAGTAAGCTCTTGCCTAGTCTTATTTTGCATTTCTAAATTAGTCATTCTGGACTTGAATGATGTTGATGACTGGCTAAGGCTTATAGTCGTTGTTGCTACTTCGTTCTTAACTTTGAGTTAAATAATTTTAGATTATGTTTGATGGGAGAGAGATGTTTATCTGAATCATACCCAATTAACTTTGGGGGTTTTGAGGATTTTATAAAGTGTGTGGCTTGAACTATCTTATTAAATTATTATGGTTATTTCAGCTGTAGGAATTATTGACTGGTTATAATTTTTGCTTTAAAGTTGGATTTATTCTTCCTCTTTACTATTTCTAATGAACTGTAAATCCTCCACTTAAATCTTATTTGCTATATAAATTACTCTAGTTATTTTACAAGTAAATTTTTTATTCTATTTTAAAAGACATTTATATTAATACTTTATCTCCAATCTATTAAAATTTATTAGTAATTTTTGAGTGTAAAAAGAGTGGAAATGTCTCAAACTATAAAATAAAATAATTAAATAAACAAATTAAAATTAGGAATTTTGGACTTTAAAGTAGTAGTAGGGTAGAAATTGCAAACTATTTCTGGAATATAAACTAAAAATACCAGAAAATTTTTTTTAAAAAAAATATTATAAAGTATTTACTTTAATTCTCGTTTTTATTTTATTTTTTAATTTAAATCAGTAATGGAGGCAGACTCTATCGTTTACTCCTCATTTTAAGTTAAAGGTATTATTCATGAACTTTGGTCCTGTTCTCCTCTATAAAGATCATCAGTAGAAATTTGCTCTGAAATGGGCATTTAGAATCAACAGTTTTCATTTTCCACCTATCTCTCTAGCTTTAACAATTAGTTTAGAAAACTGTTCTTTTCTTAGCCATCATTTTACAACTAGTTTTATGAGACTTTTCCTCGAAATTCCATTTTATTAATTAACACTTTCAATTAAACTTATCACATTTATGAAATTAAAGAAATACATCTTAAAATTATAAAATATATTATTAAATCAAATTCATATAACATTTTTATAATTTCGCTATTCCTTTATAAAAAAACTTCTTAAAAGTGAATATCTGTGATTAATTAAGAATGTCATTTAAATTAATATTTACAAATAAATGCTTTTATCTTTGAAAAAGAATTTGGACAGAAAATACGATTTTTCATCTAATAGAGCACTAAATAAAAGTTTAAAACTTAAAATCAGATCGGATTGAAATGTATTTGTTGTATTAATTACTAATTTAATAAATGTTTTATTTAATATCAAAATTCATTCATAAAGTTCTAATTCAATATTCTAATAGCCTTATTTATATAAATTTAAAAAAATTTAACCATAATTTTTTAATTTTTAAAATTGAGCAGATCATCCAATTAAAAAAAAAATTTTTCCTTTTAAATTTTAACTTTTTTTTTCATTACAATTGATTATTAAATGTAGTAGTCGTGAGTTTTGAATGATTTAGAAGAGTAATTAAAAAATATCTTTAATCATTTGGGTGTGAGTCAATAAAGCCTGAGGAAGAGAAAGGCTAAATTTTAATTTTATTTCTACTCTTGATTATTCAAAATTAATTAAAAAAGGAAAAAAAAATTTGTCCCTTTTCTTTGCTTAATTGCACTACATCTTAAGTTTTAATAAAAATTTTTTTTATTTAATTAAGATCTTGACTAGAATTTGCAAAATTTTAATATAAAATGTTTAAATTTGAATGACCCTATTAATTTATTTGAATGTTTACAATTCTAGTATATTTTTAAACATATTTAAAACTTTTCTTAACATATTTAAAGAATTTACTCTGGATGATTAAACATTTATTTGTTCTTAATAAATAATAAAAATTATATAAATTTATACCTCTGATATTTGAGAAGTAAAATATACACTTGTTTCTATAAATTAATAGATTAAATAATTATAATAAAATTGAAGAAAAAAAATTTATTTCCTATAGAGCAGAAGGCAATAAGAATGATTAAATTCATTTTTATTTACAATTTTATAATATTATCTTTAAATTCAACTCTCTCATGTTATTTTATTAATCTTAGTGCTTATAATTATTTTTTTAGTGATAATACAATTTTTATTTTTCCAGTAGGAATCGATTGATGCAACATTTAAATTGATTGTAATTTTATCTTAAAAAACAAAAATAAATATAAGCAGAAAATTTTAACTTTAATTTTGACTTTTTCCTTGCTATAATAGTTTATTTGCTTTATCTTATAAAGCAAGAAATTTAAATAAATTACTTTAGTATCAAATATACAAAAATAATCTACTAACTCTGATTCTTAGTGCGCCTATAATAATCTAAATCCTTTAGAATTAGTTATGTCTTAAAAAATTAAAAGCTTAACTTTATTTTAAAAAAATGAACAAATATTGAAAAAATGCTATTGAAATTACAAAATTCTTATCAAATACAGTTTGCTACTCATTCAGTTGCTTATTTTAGGCCTAGTTTCTAAGTCTAACTCTTTAAAGAGGTGGCAGTTTGAAATAAAACTAAGGAACAAGCAATAATTGACTTTAACTAAACATAGAGAATAGTTGAATTAAGTTTTATTTAAGATGGATATAATATCTGAGATCTAGAAAAGTTTTTGGAAAAGTTTGAAATTAAGAACGTTCTAATCAAAAGTTTGACATTAAAATTAGGTAAAAACATGTCAGTTGAAGTAAAACTCCATTCTGATGTAGTAAAACTCCATCTCTAAATTTTTAAAGTAGCCAATCAGAGACTCTGCGCTGCTTAATAATTTTTAATTATTAAGTCTCTGATTGGCTACTTTAAAAATTTAGAGATGGAGTTTTACTACATCAGAATGGAGTTTTACTTCAACTGACATGTTTTTACCTAATTTTAATGTCAAACTTTTGATTAGAACGTTCTTAATTTCAAACTTTTCCAAAAACTTTTCTAGATCTCAGATATTATATCCATCTTAAATAAAACTTAATTCAACCATTCTCTATGTTTAGTTAAAGTCAATTATTGCTTGTTCCTTAGTTTTATTTCAAACTGCCACCTCTTTAAAGAGTTAGACTTAGAAACTAGGCCTAAAATAAGCAACTGAATGAGTAGCAAACTGTATTTGATAAGAATTTTGTAATTTCAATAGCATTTTTTCAATATTTAGCAAAAGATTAATATAAGCCAAGAAGAATGAGAAAAGCTATTTAAAAATAAAAAAAATTGAAAATTTCAAAAATTCTCAGCCTTTTTTTTAAAAAATAATAATTTAATATTTAATAAACTTTAAAAATAATAAAAGTATTTTTTTTTTTAAAAAAAAAATTAAATATCTCCTTTAAAAAAAAATTTAATTATATTCATATAAAATATCAAGATCTTATAACTAAATTTTATATCTCTAATATTTAACTTTTATATTATTAATTTTTAAAGATTAAAAATTTCGCTTTATTGTAAAAAAAAGGATATTAAGTTAGTAATTAAAAACTAAGGCCCCGTGACGTGGCGCCAAAGTCGGCTGGCGTGATTATCCGGCCATTACTCAATGCTCCGTGCTACGTTACTTATCCTCCTGGTGGGGATCTAGTTTATTAATTCGTGGTAAGTGGTGTAATATGTCTAATAGAAGGGAGGGGCATGAATTTTGAGGACTCAAAGCCATAATAGAACTATAGTATTTCCTTAGCTGCAGCCTTCTGGCCCAATATAAGTGATCTCCTTGAGAAGGAGTTACGGGACCCTCACAAGAGCAATGGTTAAGATAAAAATCCAAAAGGAACCTTCGCAGGTTAAATGTAAGAGGATATCACAGTCGTACTTGTGAAGAATTGTATGTGAGGCCTGACCTCTGGTGAGAACTGACGGGGTAGTCGGATGTGAATTACATCAGGGGATTCTCTCTCGTCCCAAAATGAGAGTGATTAGCCAACATCAATTGCTGACACGTGTTTATTGAGCGCAGTAGACCTGCAATGATAGTGCTTTATCTATACCTTTCGGAGTAACTCTTTTATTCCGATTAATTTCTTAATTCCTTAAATATTTCTCTTCTCAGAAATTAATCATTTTTAAAATCAGAATAAATATGAGAAAATAAATTGATTAAGTGCACCATTTTTATAAAAGCCTCAAAATTAATATTTTTTAAAAATATTAAAGGTATCAAGTAATGCACAATCCCTGGTCTTAAATAATTCTAATGATAAACAAAATGAATTTGTTGCTATAAACATAAAATAATCTAATAAATTAATTTTGAATAATTTACAACCAAATTCAATCACAAAATTAAAATTTAAATATATTCCTTGAGTTAATTTAGATAAAAAAATTTCATTAACTCCTTATTACATTCCTAAAAATCAAGGACAATCAAATGTTTTTAAAATTATACTCTCTGTTAGATAACTTCATCTTTTTTTCTAGTTCCTTTTACTTTTTTTTAAACAAGATTTACATTGAACCAGATAATTATAAAACTGTATAAGTTAGATATATTGGTCTAAAATATTTTTACATCTTCAATTTCTATAAATAGTTTTTATTCTTATTTTATTAAGATATATAATAGAGTTTACAAAATAAAATAAGCATTTTATGCTTAAATTTGAATGATAATATTGATTTAATTCAGATAAATTATCACATTCATTAATAACAAATTTAAAAACTTTTCTAGATATAATAAGATTTAATTGGGAATATTAAAATTTTTATTTAATAAAAGATTCTATTAAAATAAATTTATAAATTAAAAAATAAAACCTCAATGATTCCAAAGCTTCATCTCGAGTTGCTTTAATAAGTTATCAGTTTAAAGAAAAGAATTAAATTTAAAATAACTTTATTTTTTAGTAGAAGAGTGATTCAATTCATTTTGTATTTTAATAAAAATTGGAACTTGTCCTTTAAATTTAACTCTTAATTTATTTTTTGAATAATATTATAAATTTTAAAAATTTAGATAATAATTATGATAGGATGGTTTAAATTCATATATTAAATTGATTATAATTTTATATTAAAAAAATATTGTAAATATTAGCAATAATTTAAACTTTAATTTTGACTTTTCAATCAGAAACACTTGATAGAAATTTAAATACAATCTAGAAAAAGATATTAAAATTTTAGATAGCAAAAAACTTTATCTTTTAAATAATAAAATTAAACCTTTTACTCTATTATTAAATTAAAAAACATAATCATTTAATTTTGAATCTTAATGCAAAAATTTGATTTCTATTTCCTTTAAACATTGTATATCTTAAAAGAAAAATACAAGTGCAGATATTTTTAGCAATATTTAATCTAAACCTCCAAGAAAGAGAAAAAAACCCACATTAAAATACATTACTTTAAGATAATAAGTTGCTATTAAATTTCCTAAATTATCATATTAATTTCATGATTTAAAAATTTAATATTTAATAAAACTTTAGAAATAATAAAAATATTTTATCTATTAAACTTTTTAAGCTCTAATTATAATTTTTTAATATTCTTAATAAAAATTATTCATAAATCTCTTATATCTAAAACTTTTTATTTCTAATTTATAGAATTATTTTTAAAAGTTAATTTCAAATTTCGCTTTATTATTTAAGAATTTGTAAAGTTATAATATTATAATTTCAATGTGAACGATCTTATTTTATCAAACCAAATATGGTATATGATGTTATTCTAAAAATTTATCACTTTCATCTTAAATGTAATAGATTTGCTCAGAAATATTAAGCATTTATTTATTCTGTAGTCTTTAGATATTTTGATAAATTTATATAATCGAACGTAGAAGAAGAATCAGAATGGATAGCAACTTCTTTAAGTTCATTTGTTAAGTAATTAGAATAAAGTTTAATTTATTTTTAACAGGAGAAGGCTAATAGAATACTTTAAACTAAATTAGTATTTAATTCTTTGTAATCTTCTGATCTTTAATTAGTTTTCTACTAGGAATTTTTATTTCTACATTCGAATTGCTCTTATAGATTTTAGAATTTTTATCCTTGATTTAAGCAGTTAAGATAGAGTTCATTTAAATTTTTAATTATTTGTTTAAAATAAATAATGTTGAAAATAAAACAGTAAATTTAAACATAACTTTTTACTTTATAATTACTATAAGAAAAATAACTATCAAAATATAATTAAAGAAAGTAATCTATAATTTACCAAATTTAAAGAATTATTTTTATGTTTAAATAATAAGATATTTATATCAATTCATTCATATTTTACCTTAAAATATTAAAATCATAAATCTCATTAGCAGTGCGACAATCAATATTCTAAAACTTGCTAAAAATATTAGTTGTCTTCAAATAATGCGAAAATTTAAAATCAATTATTTATCTATTCAAATATATATCAAAGCTATGAAACTTAAGAAAAAATAGACCAAAATACAAAAATAGCCTTTTGGAACTTGTTTCATTTTTTCAATGAATTCTTATATATTATATTAAAATCTTGGAATAAAATTAAATATAGAATGTTGTTAAATAAAAATTAATGCTTGGATAAACTAATAAGAAGGGGTTGCAAAATAATGGATAGTTTAATTAGAAGATTCTACCTATGATAGTAGGCTTGTTCGATAGCTATTAAAAATATAAATATGAATTTCTTCTTTCATTATCTTCATAGCATCCATCAGAGAGAGAGAGATGTAGCGGAAACCCATCATCTTGATATTTTAACTAAACTAAACTTGAGTTGCTTATATCTGTTTACTCAGTACTCCCACCAAAAAGTTGTTAGGATATGTAGTTCTTTGAATTTTATGCTTTTTCGAATGGTTTAGTCTTTAATTAAAAATAAGTAAGTTCAATTGCCACTGATTTGCTCCATTTTAAGTTTTATTCTTAATATTATTATTATCATTTTTTTAATTAAATTCTAATCTATATTTAATCCAACTTCAAAAATTAAAGAGAAATTTTTTTATAACTTTATTTCTTGAAATTTCTTTAAAGAATGAAAATTCATTTTTGTATTTATAATGAAAAATGCATTTTTTGTTAGATATAGATTTAATCTTTATTATTTAGAAAGAGCTTATAAGCTAATTCCTTAGGAGATAAATAGAATTTTCTTAATGTTTTGCTATATCAATAAGTTTAAAATTCATTATTTTTTCTTGCTATTAAAAGAGTATGATGAAATAAATTGTGATAAGAAAGAATTTATAAAATAATTATACAAAATTAATGGGTTGTACAAGTGCAAAGGCAACCAAGGTGGCTGATAACGCCCAAAAGCAATAGCCTCCTAATGGCCAACCTAAACAGGATTTCAGTAACATTAATCCCTAATAGCCAGGTCAGTCTGGCCGATAAGGTTAACCTTTAAACTAGAATCCAAGTAAGTTTCATATTTAATGCAAGCTGTCATCATTATAATTACTTGAAAGCTAATCCTTCTGATTTATGAATTTTTAACTTTCTAAAACAATTTTATAGAACAATTGTAACAGTAGCCTTTCATGAATTAGTAACCTCCCGGGGGAAGACCATTCCAACAGTCAAACTAAAAGTAAGAGGATGATGGCGAAGAGTATGGAGAAGAAAGTTTTGAGGAGGAATTCGAAGAAGAACAAAATGAAGGAAACCCCAATTATAATTATAGTTTAGTGATGAACATATTTTGTATTTCATAAATTAATGAATGCAACTGCAAGAAGGACTACGATGCGCAAATCTTCTAAGAAATCATTGGCCGGCTAAGGTAGAAATACGTTCCATGACTCTAATCCAAATATCACATTTTATTTTCTTTATATCCTTACGCCCAACCACCGAATCTATAACCTGCGAGGTCAAGCATCAATCAACCACTTAATTAGCAAGCTACAACTTAAAACAACTAGCAGTCACTTGGCACTAACCCCAGTGAGAGGGATCTCATCCAAAAATAACAATAATAAATTAGATCAGAGTATCAATAAATATAACAAAATATATTTAAAGCAATTTCTTAGCCTTTAGATTTACTTTAATTTATAAAATTAATTAAGAAATTTTATAAGCAATAACTAACGATGATATTTTAAATATTTATTAACTATCTAATTTAAGATTAAAGAAACTAATTATATCCAAGAACAATTAACTGAATGTTCAATCTATACCTTTCAGAATATTTTTAAATTAAATTAACTTATTGTTGATGTGCACATATATACATATTGAATATGTTTTATAAGTATTATATTTCTTCTAATTTTCTATTAATTTAGAGGCTATCAAACCATTTTTTATTCAAAGTTAAAATAAAACGCTATGGATTTTAGTGAGAATTCTTTTAATATAAATGGTATATAAATGCTGGATTTTATTTAATGAATTCTTGGTATTCATAAAATATAGCATCTCTAAGATTAAGATGAGGTAATCTGGAATTGCAATCTTTGTTTTTTTAAAATTTCAAAATTTTACATTCAAATCTTACAAAAATTAAAAATAGAAATCAAAAAATAAACGAAAATATAAAGAAATTAAGAGAGAACTTTTAAGCATATTTATCGTTCTTGAATTGTAAATATAATTCATCTGTTTTAGTTTTGGGTTGAAGCAGTGATAGCAGTGTCTCTCGTTGTATTAGTGACTCTATTGGGCATAAACGTAGTGGACCTCCTCTCATCATCTAGCATGAGTATGCTCGTACTTTCTTTGCTGTTATTTAAATCCTAAGACTGAACTTTCACCTCCTCCTCTTCATTCTCCTCATCTTCACTCTCTATTTCTTGGTCGCCAGAATTGTTAAGAGGTCGTTGCTGATTCACGTTCGCAGCCTAGTAGTCCTAATTCTATCGGTTCAGCAGTCTCTGATTTTCTCGGTTGAGCTAAGTTCTCTTGTAGTTCAGGTATTTGAAGAACAAACGATAGAGCACTGAGTTCTCACTCCTCAGGTGTTTATTCACAAGTTAACATGAGCAAATTATTTCTCACAACTTTAATTACTCTTTAAAATATTTGTAAGTTCAACTGACTGATGCATGGAGAAGAAGAGAGTAATCATAGTGGAAAAAACGCAGCAGCCCATCAGAATGAAGATGTCCATAAAATTCACGCTGCCAGTTATTCGATTGGGCTCGCACTCGAACATCAGCCCCTTGATGAATACGATGCCATAGAAGCAGCAGATCATCATCACTGGTCCAAAGAGCACATAGGTGTAGTTGAATAACTTAATCGCTATTTGTTCTACTTAGTTTTCATTCAGGAAAGAAAGAGCTAGGGTGAGGATGAAGCAGAGACCGGCTGCGTTTATTGCGTAGGCTGTGAAAATTATCCTCATTAGGATTTGGGGTTCATAGCACTGATTGAAGACAGTGGTGTCTGCTTTGTGTTAGATCTCTGCTCGTTGCATTACAGTCAAAACCCCAAAACCCCATAATATGATAAGAAAGTGAAAATAAGTTGTGTATAATTAATTTCTTTATTAATACTTATAATCATGCTAAATTTTAACCCTAAACAGGCAATCTAAAGTCTTC
>JAJKFJ010021683.1:0-10898 GCA_027382625.1 Tetmemena sp. SeJ-2015
AACTGAAGAGATAAAAGTTGGAGAAACTAGCATAATGTAAATGGCTTTCTTGAATGGGAAATAACAAGAGCATTTCACAGACCTAAGTGGCATTCATTATATAATCGTGGAGTCAGTTTTTACAAATGAAGCTACCTCAACAGACTAGCCATCTATGATAACTAAGAGTAGTGAATTCACTATCATGGTTAAGTATTTGACTCCTTAGGATTTAAAGATCAAAGAAGAATTTATCTCACTCAACGGTGGCCATATTTCCTTCTCGCCTACTCTTCAACATAGAGGAGAGTTTAAATTCTAATGGTAACCTGTTTATCACCTTAAGAATGGAATTGAAAACTTATTTTTAATAGCTTAAAAAGATCCGATTTCTTCTGTCAGATATAGACTTGCAAGGACTTAGAATTAAGCACTGAATTTAGACTAAGGTTTGTTTAAATTAATATATCATCTATCTTTAAATTCATTTATCACTTTTTAATTAAGAATTTGTTCAATTAAGCGAAGTTCCGATGTGAGTTATGAAAATATAGACTTAAGTTAGAGTGATTCACAGGCTCAAGGATTGGAGTATAAGACAACTGTTGAATTTAACTAGGAATACTAGTTTAATATAATCGCAATAGTTGACGATAAGTAGATTGTGGTGCCTTATAGACCTGTGGTAATTATAGCTGAGAATTTAATAGAAAAGTGGGATAGTAATTAAGTTGGAATCGAATAAAGTGGTGATTTGTGCCTAATTAAAAAAAATATATATTTCACCTTCAATTCAAATTAAAATTTTAAGATTTTATATATTTGTAACTTTTGCTTTTCAACGTTCAGTACAGAGTTAAAAGCGATAAAAATTATTTTGAAATTGGCATTTGGCATTTTGGAGCTTGCAGACAGCATATCTCGCTCCTGTGAAGTGCTCTGAAGATCATGAAGCATGAAACTTTATATTAACTTTTGATTGGCTTGGAACAAGCTTAGATTCAGGGCTATTTTAGTCATTTAAACTTCCCCAGATTTGCAACTCCTCATTTATAATTTTAAGCATTCATGGATTTCAATTTAAATCTCAGCTATAATGTTCCCTCAAGAACTGCGATGGGAGGAAAATAATTTGTCGGAATTATCTTTTTTGTCATCGTGGGGCTAATTGCTGTTGCAGTTTATTGCTGCTTTAGAAATATGAAGTTGGCAAAAAGACTGAGAACTGAACTTAGAGATGTAGCATAAGAGGGAGGAGACGGACCTATATAGACTTACAGAAAAGTTGACGGAGGAGCAGCATTCGGAAGGATGGCAGAGGAAGCTGAATGAAATTAAAAAATATTCATTAATTTCCCTTTCTTTAATTATCAATTTGCTTGCTTATATATTCTGATATTTAATTCCAAGATTCATCATCAAATATAATGAAGCAACTGAATAATAAATTATACTTATTAAGTTAGTAAATATGAGTGAGTTATCTAGATAATATTGCCTAATTATAAGTCAAAAGAGATAAAAATAGAAATAGAAAATTATTTTTAAATACAAAATTTAGTTCAAAGATCTTAATAAAACAATAATTTTTTAAAACTTTTTCATGCAAAATTTTCTTAATTTATAATCTCTTGTTTTAATAGCATATTTTAATGAAGAATGAAGAATAATACCCTTTGTTAATACAAACTACTACTCCCCGTTTGTGAAATAAATTACTTCTTCTTCTCTAATCTAAATTGTGATTAGAGACCTCATACTTGTTGAATATGGTTGATTCATATTAAATCTTTCTCGGGAGATTCGTCTTCTACTGCGAGATCTCCTATTGCTGTGGTTGCCTTCTTTTTCTTCTTAACTAAATATAATGTGATTAGGTATTTTTAGTAAGTATACTTACAATACTTATCTTTAAATAAGCCAGTATCAGGGTCTCTAGGTGGCCACTACCACTTCTCCTTGAAATTATTCTGCATGCAGTTGGCATAAATAATTGGAAGAACATTTTCAATCTTCTTGTAAAGTGGCTAATCAATCCTCTCTTGCTCGCTCATAGGGGGCTCGTCAGTCTAAAAAGTTTCTATCTTCATATAATAACTTACTGATTCATCAACAGGAGGTGCAAGTGACATCTTATCACAGGCTCTGCAAAAAGCTTCAAGAAACTCTATGAAGATTGCTTTTAGGTGGCGGTCTTTGTTGAGCAAAAATTAAAAAAGAAATGAGTTCATCAACCTGAGTCATCATAGCTGTGTTAAAAGAAATGTAGCAGTCTCTGCCCACGAAGTTATCGTTTATCAAACCTGCTGCTACAAAAATGCTCTCGAATTCATCTACCATCATAAATGGCTTATCTCCTGGCTTCAGGTAATGGCAGCCGAAGGTCTTATAGACTTTGTCGAATATGGGGAAATGAGATTTTAGGATGTTATCGCATTCTTCGTTCCAGTATCTCTCATCTCTCCATTTCTGAGGATTCAAGTGGCCGTAGAAGGGAAGAAGATTTTTCTCGTACATCATTCGAACTGCTTCTGATTTGCTTGAAGCCTCCTTGGTCTCTTCATAGCGTTTGAAGGAAAGTCTCATGAGGATTTCCATAAGTTAGAATCGCACAAGGGCTAAGCCTGGGTTCAAATTTGAGGGCTTAGTTCTCTTGTTAATTGAAAGAAACTCTGTATCACTTGTTGTCGCATTAATAATCTTTCCATCGTGGATGCCTATTTGCTTCACAAAATCAGTATAGCAGTTAAGCAAGATAATAAGAATTTATAAAGTAAATTGAGATAGAGAAGACTGATCCATTTGATCCAATTGAGGAAAGATACTTGTATGCTTCCTTTCTAAAAAAGTTAATAAAAATAGTTGTTAAATTACATGACTTTGTAAGCTTTTCTGAGCTCTTCTTTAACGTTTGCCATCTCCTCATCACTCATCTTAGGGAACTTCATTTGGGCCCAATCGTATTCAAAGCATTCATTAGTTTTAATCTCATTTTCAAATTGATAATCCTTGAATATCGAAATTGGAAAAGTCCAAGGAGTTCTTGGCCTCTTATTTACTATTCTAGTGTAGATACGATCGTAAGGTCTAGGCTACATGACTTAGAACTTTACGGGATCATAGTCTCTATCTAGAATTTTCTTCTGAGTGCTGAGTACATAATTTATGCTTTTGAGTTGATAACTCTAACTGTATGTTACCATTTACTTAGTCTCTCCATCAATCTCAGTGATTGAGATATCTCTAACGTGCTTTAAGCTTGAAAGTTTGATATGATGCTGATCTTTGGCTGAATCTCCAACTCCATTTTCCCCACCAAAAGAGTAAAAGTAGTGAGTCTTTCCTGGTGGTATCATTTTCCATAGTACATAAGAGAAAATTAATTTGATGAGAAAATTATTAGAGCCATGTTAGTCATCTCTTTCCATTAAATAGGGTCGGTATTCATCAAAATCGAAATGGATATAAACCGGCTCCGTTGTGTGAGTTCCTGATTTACCTATTTTCCATTCAAATTTCATCTCACTCCAGCCTTCGCACACCCAACACATTTTGTAGGACATTATTTTAGCGTTATTGGCCTTGTGAATTTGATTGAGGAAGTTATTTCCATCTTTTAATGGAGCTATCAGAATATCTCTAGTTTATACTTTGTTCTTAATATCAGTTCTTACGAATCCCAGAGAGTCCAAGAAGCACTCATTACCCATTATGTGAAGTCCCCAAAGGGAGTGATTGCTATAAATAGTTTCTCCAAATTTGGCACACTCTTGCTTATCCATACTGTTATAAGATATATCCACATGTCTCAGAATTCCTTTGTTGATCGCTTCACCCATTTTAATTCCGAATTCTCCATTTCTTTTAACACCAAATTAGTTGAAACTTCCATCGAAGACAACTATTCTTTGGTTATCCTTTAAGGCTTCAGCAATTTAAATTCCTCCCTTCCCCTTAATTCTGTTCCAGGAAATCTTAAGGCTCTTAATATGATAGTGAACTCCTACAAATTCAGCAATAGATTGGGCTCCTCTGTCACCTATTTAATTCTTGGATAGATTTAGTTCCCTGAGTGGAGGCATGGCTCTTATAAGAGATTCGACCAAGTCCACGCAAAGTTAATCTCCGAGGTTATTGTTCTCTAAACTGAGCTCTTCTAGTTAGCATCTTACGTTCAAATTATCTATCCATTTAACTAGATTCCCCATGCTTTCTGATCCAATTTTGTTGTTATCTAGATTAAGATTTCTCATCGAAATAATTAACATAGGAATTTATAATTTACAACAGTCATACTTTGGAAAAATCATCTTGATACTATTTTAGCATGACTCTGCATACTTAAATAGCAAAAATTTCGTCTAAAAATATTGCATGAAAGTTATCTCTCAATAATTAAGGTGGTGATTAAATTAACTCTACGAAAGAGTAATTACTATTATATAGACTTGATCATTTTATCTTGTTGCTCAGGAAATTTTATGAGGCCCAAATTGAAGATGAATTAGCCACTGTTTTTCTACTTTATTTTTGTCATTTTTTGATAAATTCTAATCGAAGATGATAGATTATTGCTTGCCATTCATTTTTATCCGCCAAGCTTAAACAAATAAGCATTAAATTGAATAGGAGTTTTCATATTAAAAATATTCATTTGCTATTCTATTTCATTATATGTCTTTTTATTTTCACATTTAATAAAAATATTCTTTAAAATTTCTAACTCTATCAACTAAGCTTCCAAGAATAATTTCACCACCCCTTTTTCCGAATCTATTGCCTGGAAGATCTACGACTTGCGTATTGGGCATATATTTCATCGAGCTAGATAACGCCTCAGCGTAGTTACTTCCCATTTTAAGATTAGAAGCTCTAATTTAGCCCTCTTCCGCCTTATGCTGGGGTGAAATAAGACCAATGGTCGTTGGTAGTACTTTCATTGACTTTATCTGTGAGAGATGAGCAGTGCAGGCAGAATAACCTTAAGATCCATATTCGAGCTCTTTGTCTAAATGCTTGTATTTTTTATAGTAAACAAGTATGGGATCAACTCCTATGTATCCAGGAGTGGAGACCCGCTTCATTTTGTCCGTGTCCTTAGAGTAGAAACGGTACATGGTATCTTTGCTGCTAATTTCCTCTCTCCTCTTCGCAGCCTCTTCTTGTTGCTTTTGACGAAAGAATCCTATGTAGGTACCGAGTTTGGTGTTGTAGGGGCTTGGCTGCTGAGACATTGACCCATGGTTGTGATGTGATTCCTCTATTATAAGACATTAAAGGAAAAAGTGCACTTAATTGAGCAAAAGAAAGACTCTTTTTGCCAGATGAATTGAATGCAAGTAGTGTAGAATTCTTTAAATGGTTAGGAGGGACGCTCATTGGAAAGTTACCTATATGCTACTGTGATTAGAGAGACAAACGATGGCCATTCGTCATGCTCATGGGTGGTGCTTGTGCACTTAACTGAGAAACGTCACCCTTATTTTAAAGTAGAAAAATAAGTATTGGAGGCCATTGCACTGAACATACTTTTATTTTCAGGGATTGGTGATCCCTAATAATAGGAGCTATTAGAAGCATTCGCACCAACTGCGATAGTTAACTGCGAATTTCCTCTTGTTGCCCCCTACATAGGAATTTTTATTTGAGATGTAGAGAGCTAGGTGGTGACTGTCGTATTATGCAATGATATAGAATCCTGCTGCTATTGAGCAGAAGCCTTAATAGAAGGCAGAGAGAAATTCCTGTTCATTTTTGCTAGATAAATTTTATAAATGTCACTCTGATTTTATTTATATCAACTACAGTTTTAAATTACTCATTTTTACCCCAAAATTTATTTTTTTAAAAACCCTTTCAAAATTAAAGATGTTAAATTATAAATTAAATATTTTAATTTCATTTGAAAAATTTTAAATTTTTGGGAAAATTTTTTTATTCCCAATAAATTTTTAAAAACTTTTTTTTGGGAAAAATGATAAAATATTTAAAAATTTAAAAAATAAAAATAAAAATTTGTCAAAATTAAAAAGCTTTTCTTTATTGGGAAAAAAAAAAAATTTTTAATGCACATTTTTTACACTTTTTATTTTTTTTTTTCTTGCCCCAATTTTTTAAAGGAAAAAATTTTTATTTTAGGCCCCGGTTTTTAAAAATTTTGTTTAATTTTGTTTAAAATTAAAAATTATTTTTTTAAAAAGGGGGGAAGATTTATTAAAAAAATTAAAAATTTAAATTTTTAAGTTTTAAAAGAAAACCAAAGCAAAAAACCTGAAAAAGTTTTAATAAATTATTAAAATAAAAAATTTTAAAATTAAAATAAAATTTTTTAAAAGGAAGATTTTTTTAAAAAATAATTTTTTCTAAATTTTTAAAGAAAAAAAATTAATAAATTTTTAATATTTTTTTTTAATATAAAAAATTGAAATAATTTAAGGAAATTTTTTCCCTAAAAAATTAACCATTTTTAAATGTTTGAAATTTATAAAAAATATTTAAAATTTTTTTTTTAAACCCCAAAAAGGAAAAATAAATTTTTGAAAATATAAAAAAAAATTTAAAAATTTTTTTTAAAAACCCTTTAATTTTATAATTTAACTAAAAATTTTAAAAAAAAAAAAAATTTAAAATTTTTTGGAGATTTTAAAGTTCAAAAAATCAAAAATTAAAAATTTCATTTTTTAAAAAATTCTAAATTAATGCAATAATTTTAATAGCCTATTAATTTTATAGAATGCTTTGACAACATATTTGGTTGCTCTGAGTGTTCAGTGGTTCAAGTGAATGACAATAACTTCTTGCAGTGTTCTAAATGCGCAGGCCATCTTTACTTGCTAAAGAACCAAACATTTTAAACCAACTACCCTGACTATTTCACTTACTGCGTTGAGGACTGCTCACAAGCACATTCCTCCTTCATCAACAACCCAACTACCAAGCACTGCCAATTTATTTAATGGTGTGGCTACGGCTGCTAGTCATGCAACTTAAACACTGGATGCGAAATATGTCCTGGTGAAGATCAAGCAAAAGGATTCTCTAATATACTCGCTTCCACTCTCGGATATCAATTCCTCAATCCAAATTTCAAAATTTGTGAAAGTAAGATCAAATCACAGTCATAACTTTAGAGTGCTCTGACCCGTTCAATTGCCAAAAATGTTCTCCTAATGACAAATCCTAGTGCATTTAATGTGACGCACTTACAAACTAGAAATATTCTATCACTCAAAATTAAGATGATTTTTGCAGTAAGATTTATACTATCATAAGTTATGCTTTAGAACCTCTTACAATATCTGCCTAGAGCTCTGATTAAAACTGCGAGATATTTGATTACAACAATGATTTTAATTGCATTAAATGCAAGCCTAGCTTTTATCTCTCAACCATATTTAATTCTACTGCAAATTCAAATTAGATGGTTTGTTCATAATGTAAGATTTTACAAATATAACATTTTAGATTCTGGAGCTGGATATTGCTACGAGGCTCTTGATTCAACAAATTGCAAAACTTGCTCAGAAGGATTTGGGCTTGTTTAAATTAACTCTTATCAAATGTGTGGATGTAAATTTAAAGTGTTTTCATTATTTTCCTGTAGATTGTGCCTTTTCATAATACTATTCTGAGGCAACCACTTGTAGTGTAGAATTCAATTCAGGCTTTGTGGTAGGACCCACGACAGGTTGCAAGGATGGCTACGCTGATCCCATAACTGGATCTTGTGTTTCAAATTGTGGAATTGGAAGGTATGGATCAATAGAATATGGATCAGGTGGGATAGTTATCTAAAGTACTTGTGAATCCTGCGATTAGTCTTGCTTCAAGTGCACTGGCGCTGGTGCTGACTAATGTCTCTCTTGTCCAAAGGGATACTACCTTTTGAAAAGTGATAGAACTAAATCATTTGGGAGTTGTGTAGAGAAGCAAGGATATTCTGGAGGAGCAATTTTTGTGAAAGCAATGTCTTTATACTCGACAGAGCTTCCAAGTGTGATGGATGGGTCTTATGTCATTTATTTATTCAACCCCTTCTACTCAATCAGTGATGCTTTTAGCTTTGCTGAGGAACAGGGCGCCCAGTATCTTTCATTCTCAGCAACTGTAATTCTAATAAATGACAATTTCATTCCTCACACCATGCCACGGCAATAACCATTCGATCTATACATGCCTCTTAAAAGAGACCAGTATTCTCAAACTACTCAAATTACTCTAACTACCAACAATGGTCAATAAGCTAAAGTGCTCTACAAGATGAAGGAAACATACTCATTCTAAGTGAATAAATTTAGTAAATTATTTTAAAACAAAGGTCTTATCATATCTATTGCTGAAAAACTATATAAAACCTTATTATATTATTTTAGATTTTTAAATAAAAAATATCTAATTAAATTATATTATAAATGCTGAAAATAAATTTTATTAAGACCTACTCACAATTGTCCTATAGTAGCAGAAATTTTATTAAGTATTTATTTTTACTTTATATATTCAATACTTAATTAAGTGAAATATTTATCTCAATGTTTTACTAGAAATAACAGAAAATCTCTGAATACTTTTATATAAATGGATAAATAAAGAGAATTATTTCCTATCATAAGAATAATTTAACTTATAACATTGCTTTTGATGGGGTAGACTCAGTTATTGAAATAGATGAGGATCTATAATAAAGCTAATGCAGCTTCTAACTATAAAATTATTTTTTGGGGGGGGCCTTTCCTCGTCATCCACTTTTTTCATGAAAAATATGAAAAATCACTGGCTAGACTAAAATTAGCCAAAAACACCAATTTTTAAGTCCTATTTCAATTGCAGAGAGCTTATATGATCATATTCTTTAATTTAGAAAATAGAGCTTAATTTTTTTAGAAATCAGTCAGACAATATTTTTGATTTTTATGCAATTTTATAGAATAAAGACTTTATCTTATTTAAAAAATATATGTTTTCAAAATATAAGATAATAGTTAACTACGAAACTTATCAATGCTACAAAAGACATTTATAAATGAGATAAATTTCCTTTAAACATGTTTAAAGCTATTTAAAAGCTAAGGATTCGATATAAAATTTGAATATTTTGAAAGAAATCTAGAATACATGAAATTTCATATTTAATCATACAATCAAAGAACAATATGTGTTTAATGAAATAAGTTGACTTAGATAAATTTTTAGCTCAGATTATGCTATTAGAAGATACTAAAAATGAAAAAGGACTCGAAAACTTTGATAAGGTGGTTTAGAGTACTTTATATTTTTACATTAGATATCTTCAACTTGTGAATGAATTAATTATCCTAGTGATATTGCTTGCCTCTACTTTAAAATTTAATTTTTTATAAATGAATATTTCCCGATGGTTCCAAATGTTTTCTAAATTAAAGAATATGATCATGTAAGCTCTCTGCAATTGAAATAGGACTTAAAAATTTGTGTTTTTGGCTATTTTTAGGCTAAACAGTGATTTTTCATATTTTCATGAAAAAAGTGGATGACGAGGAAAGGCCCCCCCCCTTATTTTTATTTGTTGATTGTTAAATTGTTGCAGTGTTTAATGGACAGGAGCGAATAGCTAAATAATCGGAGGTCCTGTTGTCTGTCGCATAGCTCATCCTATGTAAGTTTGCTGAATTATATTTTTTTATAGAGTAGACAATCAGCAGTTTCCATTCGGTGGTTCTTTTATCAAATTTTAATACAATTAAAACTCAATGCTCACATCTCCAGCTTATTTGGTTTTTCAGGTAAGTAGCTTAATATTTAATCAAAATGAAAAAAGCAAGTCACAAAGCTAAATTATCAATGAACTTTCTCGCTTTAAAATGATGTTTAAATATACTGTTGTTATGCGAGCTCTAGAATTCAAAAATGCCTTTTAAAAATATTTCAATACTTTAGACTTATTAATTGCTATCTTAAAAATAAGAAGAATTTAGATGACGCAATTTTACTAATTTTGGCCACTAATTATGAAATTTGTTTTCTTTGCCTATCCAATGTCTATAGAACGTGTAATTCAGCAATTAAAATATGATAATTTTTTCTTTGGGTTGAATAACTTCATTGAGTTTGACCAATTTGGAGGATTTGTACAACTAACTTAAGTCATGTTCAACGATATCATTATAAAAATAAACATATTAAATCAGTATTAGCGGATCAATAATCGGAAATAAAAAATCTATCAGTCCGCTTCTTCAAACTCCTGAACTTAACTCTTTTCCAAACTATTACAAGTTCAGACAGAAAAATTATTTATTTAGAACTCCCTTTAGCCTTATTACGAAATTAGCTTAAATTTTATGAAATTAAAAATTATATATAAGTCTTTTATATCCCTTATAGTCAATTAATTAACTTTAAGTTTTTTAAGAAATTTTTTTAAACAAAAAACTTAAAGTGAAGCTCTTTAATTTATTTAAACTATATCTGCAAACGTAAAGAGAATCCCAAATAACTTCCTAGACTCCTTATGACTAATCCTGCTCTAATGATTAATCATAAACTTCCTAAAATTGCTTTTCTCTATAGATTACTAGCGTCACAGTGTAAAGAATTGGATATTAAAAACTGTAATAAACAGAATAGATTGTTATAAATCCTACCTTCTTAATGCAAAATGTTGGAAATTTTATAGACTTAAACAATTTCAATGGACCTGTAACGATCTTCTAATCTTCTTTTCTTCAAAATATGGTAGCATACAGAAGTTGCGACATAGCTTATAACTTGTTCAACAATATTATGATATTGGAATTAAATGTTAAAAATTATCTGAGTACAAGTCTCTTATTAATATCATCTTTAATATATCAATCAATATTATTCATCGAAAACACGAGTGCGAAAACACGAGTGCGAAAACATGACTGCGAAAACATGAATGCTAAAAAATAAGTTCG